>JAQQZT010000010.1:827272-842617 GCA_030068275.1 Clarias platycephalus | reverse complement strand
GTCTCCATGGACTATGATGTTTGCAGATGACATTGTGCTTTGTAGTGAGAGCAGGGAACAGGTGGAGGAAAATTTGGAGAGGTGAAGGTATGCTCTGGAAAGCAGAGGAATGAATGGAGGCAGATGATTCGCTGTGGCGACCCCTGAAAGGGAACAACCGAAAGTCAAAGAAGAAGATTGTAAATGTATCTATTATTATTATTATTATTATTATTGTAAATGTATTATTATTATTATTATTATTTATTATTATTATTATTATTATTGTAAATGTATTATTATTATTATTATTGTAAATGTATTATTATTATTATTATTAGTATTATTGTAAATGTATTATTATTATTATTGTAAATGTATTATTATTATTATTATTATTATTGTAAATGCATTATTATTATTATTATTTATTATTATTGTTATTGTAAATGTATTATTATTATTATTATTATTGTAAATGTATTATTATTATTATTATTATTATTATTTATTATTATTGTTATTGTAAATGTATTATTATTATTATTATTTATTATTATTGTTATTGTAAATGTATTATTATTATTATTATTGTAAATGTATTATTATTATTATTATTGTAAATGTATTATTATTATTATTATTTATTATTATTGTTATTGTTGTAAATGTATTATTATTATTATTATTATTGTTATTATTATTATTAGTTTTCCTGTCTTTAGTGGTTTGGTATGTGTTTCTGCACCTTTTAGGCCTCTTTTCTCTCCACCTTCAGCTCCACACTGCAGTGTGTGTACACGGTACTGAGATGTGTTTATTTTGTAAAACCTCATGTGCAGATCAAACACACAGCATTACAGGACAGGAAATGATGTCATGAAGTTCCACGCCACAGAAACACCAGGGCCCGTCTTCACAAAGCTTCTTAATTACTAAAGTTGGTCCTAGTGATGAAATTCGAAGAAAATTTAGGACTAATAAAGATAAAAATGATTCATGAAACATCTTAGCCCTAAAAACAGCTCCTAAGATAAAATTATTAAGTGTACAGTAGAGATCAGGGCATTTAAGAGTTTCTATAGCAGAGGACATAATGGTGGAAATATTCTCTAAACACTGAACGTAAAAGTAAACACTGCTCTTCTGTCCAGTCTGGTTTTCTTCTTCTTTAACTTTCTTCCATCTCTCTTGGATTGTTGACTACAGACCATCCAAAAGTGTAACTTAAACAGACCATCCTGTAATTATATAAACTGGTGAAAGCTGAGACATTTTGCTCCCATCAACCTGAAATAGATTAGAAGTAATAAAATCAGTATAATAAATAAATGTAAGAACTTAAATATAGGAAATTGTTCTGGTCTATTATCATATATTCTATTTTCACAAAGAACGCATTAAGGAGCTCTGGGGAGAAACCTCACATTGATCCATGGGACTTACCGAGCACTGCCACTAGGGGGCGGAGTCTCTCTCTCTCTCTCTCTCTCTTTCTCACACACACACACACAAGGAAATGTATGAAGAGGAAAGTTGGGATAAAAAATAATAATGGTGTGTGTGTGTGTGTATCTCTCGGTCTTTACTGATGAGGAGAATCCCATGTGTAAGAGAAACCTTCATATTGATCTGAGTGAGTCATCATCATCATCATCACACACCATAAAACATTACAACATCAAACCGTCAAGATAACCACCGCTTACACACCATTAAATCATCACACACACCATCACACACACCATCACACACACCAGCGCTATAAACAGCATAATGACATCAGTTTCAAAATAACCTTAGTGCCTAAAGGCTGTACCATGACTAATGACACACACACACACACACACACACAGACTAACAGGTAGAACTGGATTTAAAACAGGATCCACTCGGTTGGTGGTGCGTGAAGCCAAAGAGACAAGATCCAGTCATTCACACTGATTCACGGTGAGATAAACCTGTGTTTAGTTAAACCAGTGTAACAGTGTGTGTTAAACCAGTGTGTGTTAAACCAGTGTGTGTTAAACCAGTGTGTGTTAAACCAGTGTGACCCAGCGCTGCTCTGGTCTGCTGTAGAAGAAGAAGATTGGAGGAGGAGAAGGTCCGTCACGGCTGATTATAGTTCAGTTAAAGAGTAAATAGTCTACAATGTTCTTTAGATGTTTTAATTTATCCCTAAAGGTATATGATGTGTTTTAACTCAGAGTTTAACACTAAACATGGGGGGTGGGGGGGACGGACGGACGGGGACGTACGTACGGACGGGGGGACGGGGACGGTGTGATCTGTTCCTCTGTTCATGCTCAATGTTTAAACTAAAAACACTTTATTACATTGCAGTGTTCATTCTATACATGTAGTACATCAGGTCCATGCAGTCAGGAGTCCAGTCCAGAGGCGACACACACACACACACACACACACACACACACACCGCAGAGTGATGGACAAAATCACATTATATCATCACTTCCCAGTTCCATCAGTGACCCCCCCCCACCCCACCCCGGTTCTCCTCGTCTCTACTGAAGCTCAATTAATGTAGTTATTAATGTTGCTCCTCCCGCTCCTCCTTCTCCCTCTACACCTCTGTGAAGATCTTGACCTCCTGCAGGAGCGTGATGTTGTAGATGACCTGGTGCCCGTTGTTCCAGGCGTACAGCGCCTTCTCTCTCGGATTGTAGTCCATCATGGAGATGTGCGAGTACTGGTTGTGGAACGGGATGTGTGTGTACTCGTACATGTGTGTGTCGGTGTGGTAGATGTAGTGGATCTTGGCTCCGTTCAGGTGCGAGTCGGTGACGTAGAGCGAGCCGCACACGATGAAGGCCTCCCCGGCGCTGCGTTTGGGGAAACCCGTGTCCCAGGACTGCAGCGGTTCCAGTGTGACCGGGTTCAGACGGCCCAGCACCATGTTCCCGCCGTGCATCAGGGTGGTGTAGACCGCCCAGAGACCGCTCTCGTCCGCCATGAGGTCGATGTCAGACGATCCACCCCAGGAGTACGGGAAGGTGTTGTTGTAGGCGGCATGCGCGAGAGGGCGCTGTGTGAGCACGCTGTGGGAGAGCAGGTGATAACGCACAATCACGTTCGTCTGGTGCTTGTTGTAGTAGAGAGAGCCGTTATAGACCACATGACCTGTCCCTAAGAGAGAGACAGAGAGAGACACAGAGAGAGAGAGAGAGAGAGAGAGATTTGAAATTCAAATGTTGCTGTAAACGTCTCATTAATTCCATGTAGGTCCGTGTAATTTACCATATAAGGAAATTATTTGTTCAAGTCGCTCAAGGATTTTAAGTACTTAGGGTCAACGGTCCAGAGCAACGGAGAGTGTGAAGGAGGTGAAGAGGCGGGTACAGGCAGGGTGGAATGGGTGGAGAAAAGTGTCAGGTGTGTTGTGCGATAAAAGAGTATCAGCGAGAATGAAAGGAAAGGTGTTTATATAAACTTAGCAAATAATTCGTTCCTACCACATAGCATGCTGTGCTGTCCGCTGGTGTATGAAGAGGTTAAAGTGGCGGTAAAGGAACTTCAGCATTTTACCCCCTCAAATGGAAACATCTACAGGTAATATTTAGGACCGGCCTCACCAGATTCAGTGAATCAGTCCGGGAGCACGATGATAGAAAATGTCTGTCATCGTACTCCCGGACTGATAATTGAATTTAATTTCAGAAAATCCTCAACAAAAGTGTTCACCGGCCAATATGGTGGAAAACAGCTCTGAGGCAAAATGGCGTCCGCGACGCCGCTCGTGATTTAAAGGCGCAGAGACAACAATGTTACATTTCACTTTGAGATTCATTTCCTTATGCGCGGATATGGACTTAAGAACAAATCCAACTTAGGAACATGCTCCCGGAACAGAACTACCCGTACAAATGAACTATACATCACTGAATATTATTTTTACGTTACGCAAATGTACCAGACTTTATGGTGACGTGTGTTCGAGCCTTTATCATGATCATTTTCTGATTAGCTGATAAACACATTTTCACCCATGTAGTAAAACTATGTTTGTATAAAACCCTAAAAACAAACGTCACTACTAATTCAACCATGTCCTCGTGTCCACCGTGATACTGTCTCACGTACCTGACCATGGATGAGGAAGCTGATGCACTTCAAAGTTGCGCCCAATAGCGAAGTCCCTCAGCGACCTGTACTCAAACACGCGCTTTCCCTTAAAGTAGCCGTCCATCGACCAAACCTACAGACAGACAGACAGACAGACAGACAGGTCCAGTAGGATCTACTAGCTGTTTATGCTCCGTCAGTGTCTGAGGGGTGGAGCTTACTCGTTCATCAGAACTGGAAATCATGCTGTCCATCATCCACGAGCCAAATCGGGACCCCAAGGACCTGATGGTGACCGGGTTACTGATTCCCAGCAGCTTACCACACCCTTGAAACACACACACACACACACGCACACACACACATATCCATGACACACAATTCAGACCTTTGCTGTTGCATTATCCACAAGTTTACAGACACTCAGTGGCTTCTGAAGTCAGCTAGCTACTGTAGATAGTGGGCTACATATCCACGTAGCTACATAGAGAGAGGTGATACCTAGCTACAGTAGCTCTAACACACACACACACACACACACACACACACACACACACACCAATTGAGCTGGCGCAGGCGTGCAGGCGACTCTGCAGCAGGATCTCTCTCTGCTCCAGCTGTTGAATGCTGTTGTAGGTGTGTCTCTGCTCCTGGGCGAGACTCGCGCTCACGCTGTCCATCTCCCGCTTCAACACCTCCACCTTCAACACCTCCGACTTAAACCGAGCCAACACGGCGCGCAGAGGAACACACTCCAGCACACTCTGTTCCAGGTCCTACACACACACACACACACACACACACGAACGTGCTAGTTTATGAGCTTATCTGGTGATGGAGACCAGACGAGCGACAGTTCGCGAGTATGCGCACATGATGATAGCTAGTTTATTTAAACCACACATCACTTCTGGACTTTTATGGGTTATGAGTGTGTGTGTGTGTGTGAGTGTGTGTGTGTGTGTGTGTGTGTATGTGTGTACCTGTAGAACTTCAGCAGTGACAGTGCGAGGGTTTGATAGTGCGGTGTTCACTCTCATTTCCACGCTGATGATCTTCTGCTCCGTGTCTCTGATATGCTGCAGATCTCGAGATGTTCTCCAGTCCAACATCTCCAGATACTGAGACACATTCTGCATCTGAGACACACACACACACATACAAAAAATAAGAAGCACTTTATTGGAGATTTCTACACAGAAATTAAAATTTGAGTTCTCCTCATCCACACACACACACACACACACACACACCACACACACACACACACACACACAGGACTCCCAGCTAGGACGTTTTAAGCTAAGATAGGAGCTCTCTGAGAGATGATCCTCAAATGATTTGTGATGAGTCATAACAGACTTTAAAATGATGCATAATTAGGGGCGTGGCAAGTTTGGACTGCATTGTGTGTTTTAAACAGCTGTCTGTCTGCCATGAAGCAGCTAACTGGACTCGTCCTGGAATTCTCAGCTGTGCTCCACCACGGGACGGTGTGTAGAGTTCGGACGACGGCGCTCAATCAACTACAAAGTAACTTCAGTAGTAATGTTATCCGGGTTCTGTCCGCCCATATATGGAATAAGCAGCGTTTAGGAGTCGACACCAGAGCTCCCCCGGTGCTGCAGGACGCCTGAGCGTGACGTCACGGAGGGTTTGTCCGGGTATATTTATACACTGTGTGTGTGAAAGCTGGCGTGGGCGCCGAGGTGAAGTGTACGCGAGGACACCCACGTGCTGGGCGATCTGGCGAAGGCGAGTGTGTCGTGGTTCTCTCTGGCAGGGGTTCGGCGGGGGGGCGAGGAGCCGACACACACACTTCCCTCCTACATCAGATACAGAACCAAACACCTGCCACCCTTCATCCTGCCCCGGATACACCACCTGCAGCCACACACACAAACACACACACACACACACACACACACACAGGGAGAAGGATTACATCTGAACGAATTCTCCAAAACCTGTGACAAGAAACACGTCAACAAAGGAGAATTAATTAATACACACACAACCACAAACCAGGAGCTGAATATTTTCTCCCCTGAATGTGGACGAGGTTTAATTCAGACTCTCTGTACAGCTCGTTAATTAACACACTGCCCCCTCAACCTGCTCCATCTGTTCCCATATTCTCAGTGTGAGCTTCCGTGTGTGTGTGTGTGTGTGTGGCTGGAAATTTCCCAGTTATAGCGGGAACAGAAAACAAGCCTCCCACTCAAGAGTCCCCACACCCTGCTGACTGAAACACACTCTCCTCCCACACACACACACACACACACACACACACACACACACACACACACACACACACACACACAGGTTATCTATCAGCTGTAATTAATCACTGCATTACTGAACAATATTTATATACACTAATTATTTAATAAGTCATCACTAATTCTTAAAAATATATATATATCTAGATTATTATATTATATATATTCTTATAAATAAATACATACATAAATAAATATAATCAAAAATCTAAGATTACACTCAATTAACAATCAGCCATTAAATAACCAATTAGGCATTAATTATACTCTAATGACCTGCGTGGAGTGTGTAGTGTATAGCAGTGTAGTGTGTGTGTGTGTGTGTGTGTGTGTGTGTGTGTGTGTGTGTGTGTGTGTGTGTGTGTGTGTGTGTGGAAACTCCTACACTGATGAACTTCTCGGAGGTTCCGGGTCGAGCCCCAGTCTGATCCAGTCCCACCAGTTTAGGGAGCGTCTGGGACATCCAGTTAGTCACCATGGCCATGGTGCTGAGCACCAGCCCCATCTTCATCATCGGGACCGCCATCGTCACACACACACACACACACACACACACAACCCGGCGAGAGTGAGACAGATGTCAGGGGGAAACGACCAGAAAAGTCTAAACAGTAAGAAAAATCCTTATTTAAAAACAAAAAACAAAAATAGATGTCAGGAGGGAAAAGGTCCCGCTGTAAAGTAAAGTAAGAAACAATCAGCTCCGGAAACGCTCCTGAAACACCGAGTCATACAGAAGAGGAGGAAAGTCCATGAAAATCAAAAAGTGTGGATTTAAAATGTTATATTAATAAACACAAATACAAAAAAAAAAGACACAAAAATGTCAACTTTAAAAAAAGTTATTTTAGAAATTCGAAGGCACATCTGACACCTCAATGCTAATTTAAAAGATCTCTTCTAAGTAAAAACAAGAAAGAGCTAAATAAATAATAATTACGATTAAAGAATTGACTGTAATGTCCCCTTTAGAAAAGACAAGAAAACTAAATGTTAATAAATCCTTCCATTCTGAAATAAATCCACTCAAGATTTGTATTTTATGTTAAAAAGATTTTAGATTATTCCTCAGGAAAAAATGTCTTCTTGGTGATTTTCAAATTATTAAAATGAATATTAATGAAATGTCCACAAATGACACATTAAACATGAGGGTTTTAGAGACACGGAGAGAGACGAGTGGAGAGACCGACTCGCACGCTCCTTTATATCCTCGTCTCGGGGTGTGTGTGTGTGTGTGTGTGTGTGTGTATAAAGAAGGAGGAGGCGTGTTCCTGTAATAAGGGTTTATTAGAGGCGTGTCCCTGCAGATGATGTCATTATAATCAATAATATAAAAAAAAAAACATATTAACATCAGAATATCACATTCATCTGAAACACATTCACACATTTCCCCCAGAATGCACTGCAGGCGTCTCATACAACACGTAAACACAACATGTAGCACCACGGTTACACAACATTCGCACGAAAACAGTAACACACTTATTCTTATAAAATAACAACAACTCATAACAATATAACAGGAGAACAACGTACAGTTCAGTGTACACTGTGTGTGTGTGTGTGTGTGTGTGTGTGTGTGTAAAGAGGAACTGCACCAGCTGTTTAGTTGAACAAGTGATTCTTACATTTTGTGGTCACATGATCACTTGATCACATGATAAACAGCAGAAAACTAATTAACACAATTACAATAATAATAAACAGAACAGAACAGAACAGCACCAGAAAGCAGCCACGCCCTCAGTCTGGGCTGCATGGACACACACTCTGCCCACCTGTGTGTGTGTGTGTGTGTGTACAGTCTTAGTCCATTACTCTCTCTCTCGGATGTTTATCCGTTGAAACACACCGGACCGACAGAGAAGCCAAACTTCTGTTTTGAGTTTCCAAAATCCGACACGGCCACGTCGACAATGGGCAGAGTGTCGGTGTTGGGGAAGTCCAGGGTCAGCTCGGTGCGGTCCTGACCCGACCGGGACTGTGAATGAAACACACCGCAGCATTACTACAGGGTCAGGTGTTACACTGTTCTGGCAGGTAAAGTGTCTGTAAATGTCAAGTCCTGACTGAAGGGTAACAAAATGTGCAGTTTAAATCAGTTTTAATAGAGAAATTATTTTGTAATGTGTTTTTTTTTATTAGAATTATATTTACACTACATGATGAGGTCACTGTTCCTCCAATAATTTTAGATTAGAGATGTTAATATTTAATAATTTAGCTTAGAATAAAATAAAATAATTTTTTTTATTAACTGATTATTTTGTTTTGCATCATATTTCTAGTTCACCACATATCTATAAACTCTCTCTCACACATAGACACACACACACACACACATTACATTACGGTACACAACACACCACACTACACACTACACACAACAACATACTACACTATAGTAACACTGCACTACACTACTACACACACACACACACACACTACACTATATACTACACTACACACTACATTCCCACACTACACTACACTATACTACACACTATACTATACTACACCACACTATACTACACCATACTACATACTATACTACACCATACTACACACCATACTACATACTATACTACACCATACTACACTACACTATACTACACACTATACTATACTACACCACACTATACTACACCATACTACACACCATACTACACCATACTACACACCATACTACACCACACTATACTACACACTATAATGCACTATACTACACCACACACTACATTCCCACATTACACTACACTATACTACACACTATACTACACTACACCACACTACACACTATACTACACACTACACTACACCACACTATACTACACCATACTACACACTATAATACACTATACTACACCACACTATACTACACCATACTACACACCATACTACACCACACTATACTACACACTATAATGCACTATACTACACCACACTATACTACACACTACATTTCCACATTACACTACACTATACTACACACTATACTATACTACACCACACTACACACTATACTACACACTACACTACACTACACCACACTATACTACACCATACTACACACTATAATACACTATACTACACCACACTATACTACACACTACACTACCCTACACTATACTACACCATACTACACACTATACTACACTACCCTACACACTACACTATACTACACTACACACTATACTACACACTACACCATACTACACACTATACTACACTACACTATACTACACACTACACTATACTACACTACACACTATACTACACACTACACTACACCATACTACACACTATACTACACTACACTATACTACACACTACACTACACACTATACTACACACTACACTACACTACCCTACCCTACACTATACTACACACTACACACTATACTACACTGCACTATTCTATACTACACACTATACGACACTATACTACACTACACTATACTACACACTATACTACACTACACCATACAACACACTATACTACACACTACCCTACACTAAACTATACTACACTACACACTATACTACACACTGCACTATTCTATACTACACACTATACTACACCACTCTACACACTATACTACACTATACTACACCACACTATACTACACCATACTACACACAATACTACACATTATACTACACTATACTACATTATACTACACTACACTACACACTATACTACACACTACACACTACACTACACTACCCTATACTACACTACAATATACTACACACTACTACACACTATACTACACTACACAATACACTACCCTATACTACACACTACACTATTCTATACTACACTACAGTATACTACACTATACGACACACTACACATTACACTTGTAAACATAACACCACACTACACACACTAAACTTGCCATTTAGGTGGTGCAAAATAGTGGACACTGTATTTTTAGCAGCATTAGTTTGGATTTTTTAAAGATCACAGTCTTATTTTCGTTTTTCTGTGTTGTTTGTTTAATCTATTTGGGCTTCATTAACTTAAAAACAATGTGCAGTGTATTATTATTAATTATTACCAACTATTTATTGATAACATGTTCAAATATCGGTAAAGAAAAAGAATTACGACATTTGCAACCCTAATTTTGATTACTGTGGTCAAAAACACGTAAAAATATTTTAACACTTTTTCTATAGATACATCTGATAATGCATCACAGAAATGCTACAGGTCCTGCTCCAGGCCACAGCGTGAACACAGATCCAGTTCTTGTTGCTGTAGCTGTTTTGAGTGACTGGCTAGTATCTCTATGATTAACTGTGGCCAAGCCGGTCAGAGAACGACTGCCATGGGCTTCCCAAGACCCAAGGATAAGGACAGATGAGGTTACAGGCAGCGACTCAAGCTAACAATAACTACTTCAACTTCAATCAAATTTGATCTTCAAAAATCAAGGCTGCTTTCACACTATGAACACTTGATCACATAGTCCGGTATGTTTCTATAATGTGAGCACTTTACTGTACTGTGGACCAGAGCACTGAACTTGAAAAGATGGTCTTGTGCACAGTACAGTGATCTCAGGTGCGGTTTGAATCAGATATAAAAGCTCACTGTACCCAAACATTATAGTGGCCCGCTGTTTAGAATGTGACATCATCAACTTCATGGACATAGCTGATAAAGTATGAAGGCGGACGACAAGATCGCTTTTGACATTGTTACCAAAATATCAATAATATTAGGTGTGGAATGAAGATCAATTTCCATGTACTCTTATACTTTGTGTTTATTGGTGGATTGGAAACCAACTCAGTGAATACAGTCACGTGCCGTATCGGAGAGTATAGAGGTGCAAGAAACCTGGCCAGCAAGGGACAGGGGACAGGGGACAGGGGCCTATATGGTACCCAGGTTCTGGATTAGCAATGATGCAAGGTGGAAGAGCAAGAACTCTGCACAAATTCTCACAGATACAAAAAGAGCCAGGACTTGAGCCTCACCAGGACCAATCTTACACTGACTCGGGCGTATTGCCACTTGTATTTTGACATGTCTTGAGCTTGAGCTTGGGTGTCTTACAGTCATGTGGACTCGATCTTGATTTGGCCTTAACCCATTTGAGACTAGATCTTGCCTTCATCTTGGCTTGTCCTGGTCTTTGACTTGATAATCGTCTTGGCCAACCACAGTGCAGTGTTCAGATCTATATGTTTCGTGTTGCTCACTCCTTTTCTAATCTGTAGTAATAAGATCAATGAGTGTGTAAGCATGTGTGAGGTGATCTGACCTGGCAGCCGTCATAGTCGGCGTGGATGTACTGTGCGTGTTGATGTGTGAGCTCTTCTCCATTGCTGGCTCTGAAGCGCAGAGCTTGTGTGTAGGTGAGCGTGGTGCGGTCAAGCCAGCCAGCCGAGTTCTGACACTGATAGGTGAACGACTGATGCGCCGTCGCACTTAACAGCTTCAGGAAGCCCATCTGTACTACATGCACCGGGTTCCCATCCTCATCCACGTACTGGAACTACACAGAGGAAGTAAAACAGAAAGTCTTATACCACCTTGATACCTGTACCACCGCCCAGAAACACACACACACACACACACACACCTGTGATCCTTTCCTGAACTTGCTATACCAGTTGCCAGGGTTCTCCTTGCTCCACGCAGACAGCTTCACCTGTGAATCATTAACAAGAGTCAACCATGCAGCATTACATAGCACTATTCTAACTGTGTTCATTATTATAAACGCTTGTAAATCTCACAGCCTGGTGCTTTCGGTGTGGCCGCAGACAGGTCTCACCCTCTGCTGTGAAATTACAGAAAACCTTAAAGGCATCTCTGTGGCAACCCTGATTCGGGTCGATCCAGTACACCCCTGTAATTGAGGGAGCAGGGACACAGGTAAGTGTGCGTAGCATGTTTAAAAGAGGGCTGGCTTAACTGCTAGCTAGCAAATACTACAAATAGCATGTTCATTCATGGGGATAATTCATGCTTGATTATAAAAGAAAGCTAAGGCTGCCATGTACAGAAAAATGTGTATAAGGAACATAACCAGAATAAATAATAATTGGCTAGTGGCACAGAGGTGTAGTGGTTAGCACAGGGTGTGTGTGGAGTTTGCATGTTCTCCCCGTGCTTGGTGGGTTTCCTCCTGGTACTCCGGTTTCCTCCCACAGTCAAAGACATGCAGATTGGGTCATTTGGGCTCCCAGTGATGTGGAAATGTGTGTGTGCTTATGCCCTGTGATGGGTTGGCACCCTGTCCAGGGTGTGAAACTGGAGTACCCAGAGGAAACCCAACACACACACCACCATTCAAACCACCGTTGTCCAGCATTAACTTCCAATTAAAAAAAACAAACATTAGAATTGCAGCAATAGCACACACACACACACACACCATCAGGTAGGTCAGTGTGACACATCCAAAGCTCTTTGCAGGTACGAGCTGGACTGTGGAAGGTTCCCTTTGGAATGCGCAAACCCTCCACCTCTGTCTTCATGGAAGTCAGAGAGTCAAAGACCTCCCCCATTTCCTTTGCTCCTTCACTCGCTCCATCACTCTGCATCCCATCCTCCTCTTCTTCCTGCCCTCCATCTATCACTCCTTCAGTCTCTCCCTCAGACTGAGAGTGTTCTCTTCGGTTCCTGGCTCTGAAGTAAGGAGCTGAATGTGACGCAGCAAGACCCTACAAGTACATGCAAGCAGAGAGGAATTATTTCATACCAGTTTGGTCTGCCATGTTTTGCCGTTTTGCATTTGAGCAAAAATAATATGTTCTCTCATAACCCCGGACGGTGTACCTTCAGAAGAGAAACAGGCTTTATCTTAAAAGTAATAATGTTCCTCAAAACATTTTTGCATTGTGTGTGTAACTCACCGGAGCACCAGGCGGACCAACGGGTCCAGTATCTCCTCGGGGTCCAACAGGGCCCTGAAAAAGCAAAACACCATTAGACTTTTTGCATATCATATTTGTATGCATACACTTGAGTGAACGTGTATCTTTGTGTCTCACCTGGTTGCCCTTTGACCCTTTTTCTCCAAGAGATCCCTACAGGAAAGATAATTTATAAATATAATAAATAATCATTTATTTTACATGACATTAAACAGCTGCAGAGGACTTATACTTTGAATTATGTGTCATAGAAAGAGTATGTGTGAGACAGTTTGACACTTACGGACAGTCCAGGTAGTCCAGGGGGTCCATTGGGGCCAGAAAGACCAACTGCACCCTAAAAGATGAACGTATGTTGTGTGAGAGAAAAACACGTTCAACACACTGACATGCCTATAAGTGTTTGTAGATGTGCTGACCTCATCTCCTTTGGGTCCTAGTATACCCTGGTTACCAGGAAGTCCACGGTCTCCCTTCTCTCCTATTTCACCAGGAGGACCAATCAGGCCAATCAGACCTCCGTGACCCTGTAACACACGTAATAATAATATGCAACATTTTGCATCAATATAACCAGCAGAAATAACATCGCTAACCAACGAGATTATGATTCTGTTCTACCTTTTCTCCTTTCCTCCCAAAGTCCCCTTTTAGTCCTGGCAAACCAGCAGGACCCTGAATGTAACCAGAAAAAACTTAACATTGCTCAAAAAGCCAGAGGTCTATGGTTAATTCTGAGCATCTGCCCCAGACCTACCATCGGCCCTGGAGGTCCTGTTTGTCCCAGGGGTCCGTTTACACCTTGCTCTCCCTGATGGACAGATATACACACATCCAGAATGTCAACAAGCTCCATTAGCTTATCGCAATATTTTTGTAGACGAGTGACCCACCGCTGGTCCTGGGATTCCTCGAAGTCCCTGAGGTCCTGATTTCCCAGGGCTCCCCTGAGCTCCAACAGGACCTGTCTTCCCCAGGGCTCCTTCGTAACCTGGAGCACCCTGAAATAGAAATTAGAGTGACCCTCATGTCTCAGACCCTGTGCAGAAAGCGGGCCATATGTGTGAGACAAGTGATTAGAGATGTAGGTTTTTAACACATAGTTTGTCAAAAATAATGATCAACATCAAGGATCTTGAAGAACCAAAATGTTTGAAAAACTACAGAGAACCAAAGGAACTTTTGAAACCATAAAATGTCACATGTATTTACTGATCATCTAGTTACCATCACAGTCACAAACTATGAGCAAAATTACCTTATCTCCTTTCAGACCAGGTTTCCCCTGCCTCCCTGGTTGCCCTAAATGTCCCTAAGTAAGGACAGAGCTCTCATTACAAACACAAACATGGCTTACTCAACCAACAGTATCTTCACGTCATTCCAGTCTATAAGGCTACATTCTCCACAAGCTATACTACAAGCTCGAGCTCCAGGAGTACATGCATGGACAAGCCCCTCAAACCCACCCTTCTTCCAGGACGTCCAGGTGGACCAGGCTCTCCAGAAGCACCTGGGGGACCCTGAAAATAGAGAGCAGGATACAAAATCAGAATATAATTTTTATTTTATATATATATGTTTAAAAAAACATGCAAATAATAACTTACAGATTTTCCAGGATCTCCATTGTCTCCTTTAGATCCAGGAACTCCATCAATACCCTGAAAAACAGATTACAGGACTGATCAACCCTACAAGTTTTGTTACTCAGCCAGTGTTCCGGTTCTGGTGAACCCGCTTGGTTTTATAGTTTTTAATCCAACACAATCAATTTTATGTTAAAATACTCAACTGATGTTTACTTCATCCTGATTACAAGCAATATACACAGGATATGTGGTTAATATTTGCCTTTACCTTTGTTAGATCACATTTATGAATTAAAGTGCTACTCTTTTTTTCCCCTTTTTAATAAAATGTAATAATAAAAGATCAATTATCAATATAAGTGAAAAAAATCAACAGATCTACAAATTAAGCAACTATTGATTTTAATTTATATGAACTTAATTAGGGGCGGCACGGTGGTGTAGTGGTTAGCACTGTCGCCTTGCACCTCCAGGGGTCTGGGTTCGATTCCCGGCCAGGCTCG
>JAQQZT010000010.1:743292-759602 GCA_030068275.1 Clarias platycephalus | reverse complement strand
GACTCAAGACGCATCTTTTTAATCTGGCATACACGTAACTCATCCCATAACCTCATACTCCAGTACACCTATCCTGAGTGTATCACTAACACTCTCGTCTGATTAAAACACACTACTGGACTGGGAATAGTCAAGCATGGTGGAGTGTGTGTAGAGAAGAGATATCTCACCTGCTGTATTTTTCTTCAGGTTCACGATTTCCTTCTCTTTTTCTTTCAGCTGGTCATCAACTTCTGTTAAAAATAAATAAATAAATTAATTAATTAAATGTTTAATAAAGGAGACTTGACTCTAACTCAGAATAACAGGAACGCCCAGGTTACGTCAGAAGTTTTGAGCTTTATGGGAGACTGAAAGTCTGAAATGTTGGTGTACTTGATCATATTTCCCCAAACATTGGGGAAGGGGATTGATCAGACTTCACCCCAGTCCTCAGCAGTTCAATCCCTGTACATTTTGCAGAATATCAGTCTGTTCCTGATATTATTCCTTCTTGAAATGTATGAATGTGAGTACTACCATCAGTCCTGTGTCACGCCAACAGTACAGCATCCTGAGACCAGTCATGTGTGGTGTCGCTTCTCAGCTGAGGGACTGGGCTCACTCAAAACACAGCCATGAATAAAGAACGGTGCTCCAGTACTTGGACTTTTTTGTTCTAACTAGAACTTTAAAGTCTAAACAGGAAGAGGTCAAGAAAAAGAATTCTACCTACTGGACCTCATCATGTGAGCATCACAGAAGGTAATATAAACAGTGTAGCTGGGAGAAAGTGTCACATCCTCTTATGAGGATTAATCATGTCTCAAGAGGTTTAGTCAGGTGATGTACTGACTATTTTATTTGCAAACATTCTGTAAAACAGATTTAAGAATTAATTTAATGAAATGAGATAAACGTTACTCACGCTGCAGTTGCTTTACTCGGTTGTTCAGTTTCACCACATCGCCGTGCAGACGCTCGTTCACATCAGTCAGATCTAGAAAAAAACATGGATAATAAATAACAGCTTAATGAACTCCAGAATAAATCTAAAGTCTTAATGCGAATGCTCAGGATGGATCATGATTACAGGACTGAGAAGAGCTCGCCTGCTAATCTTCTTATCCCACTCAGAATAAAGGAGTGTTAGAGTCCAGGTGGAGAACATCATCTCTCACCTGTGAATTTGTTCTTCAGGTCTGAAAGTTCCTTCTGCTTCCGCTTCAGCTGATCTTCGAGATCTGTCCGAAAGTCATGTCAAAATCAATAAATATGAATAAAATAAGTAATGAAGTGAGATGAAAGTGATGGAGGTAAAGCGTCTGTCTCACTGTCTGTTTCCTTCACTCGGTTGTTTAGTTCATTCACCAGTTTGCGCAGACTCTCGTTCTCTTTTTGCAAAACTACAGAAAACACAAGAGTTAATGAAGTAGAGAATAAAACAGAATCAGATGTTTACTATAACAGGTGTGGAGGAAACGTCAGGAAGATGTTAAGCATGCTCCTCAGAAACTAGTAAATGTTTGTTAAAGGGTGAAGATGTCAGAAATTGATTAAGATATCATTTAAGGAGACTGATCATCACTCTAATCCTGCGTCAGACACGCTGTACTGTACGAAGAAGAGCAGAGAGTGATAGAGAAACAGATCTCTCACCTGCTCCTATCTCTTCAACCTCCTTCTCCTTTTGCTTCAGCTGCCGGTTAAGATCTGTTTGGAAGAAAGTCATGTCAAAATCCAACACCTGACACCATGATGATGGATCTGAGGTACGTCTAGGACACATCGATGAGACCCCGTGATCAGTGAAAACTTCAGAAGGGTTAAAGGCTCCTCAGGGAGCCAGATCAAGGTGGAGCAATAAAACCATCTCAGGATAAACAGATGAAGTGAACGGATTCTAATCTAGAATGGAACAATGACACTCTGGCTGCTATCACAGTGGACATGATTGATTCGTGCCTAGCTCTCCCACTGACCAACATTCACATTATTATTACTCAGACACTATTTGCACCCAGACTGGAAATTCCAGCTATTTACACTTGTGTGTACATAATCACCGAAACAAGTACCACGAACGTTTTAGTCCAGTTGAATTTCTACAAACAGCAAGAAAGCAGGACATTATTGGAAGCAATACCCTTTTGTGTTTAATTTAGTCTACCTTGTCACATCCTCAATCCTCAATAGCCTTTGTTGTTATTATTATTATTAATAACATTCTTATTCGGTACTAGACTACACTTGCGTATTTACACTCTCCAGCAGGTGGCATTATGCACATAGTATTTTTGCGAGCCGACATTAAACACAAAACCAAGAAGAGTACAAGAAAGTTGACCTTTGCCAAATATTATTGACATTTTGGAACACATTAAGGTGACCTTCTCGAGTACCATCCTACGTTATGGTCATGTAGGCCAGATCGGAGTGTGTGCTACACATAGATTTTGGAGAGACAGAAAGCACTGATAATGTTGCATTCTGTGTTTAATTACGGTTGGCTTTCATATTTGATTCAAGCCGTGCCCGAGTACACTGTACCCTGCCCAGGAACACCTTTTCAAGTGGACTTCAGCACGGTAAACTAATCCGTACCCAAGCATGTAACAGACTTTAAGGTCAAGCATACTGGCATTCATGCGGTAACATGGAAAACTAATATATGACAAAGCAGCGAGACATCATGGCGGATTGGTTGCGGATGATTTACTACTTTGGGACAGTACCTCAAACCAGACGTCTGTGATACTTTGAGCCAGATTGAAAATTCCTTGGAACAGATAGATACAATTAGAATACATTAAGGCAGCACGGTGCACCTCCAGGGTCCGGGTTCAATTCGCGGCAAGGTTTGATTCCCGCCTCTGTGTGCATGGAGTTCGCTTGGTGGGTTTCCTCCGGGTACTCTAGTTTCCTCCAACAGTCCAAAGACACCCAGATTAGGCTAATTGGTGTTCCCAAATTTCCCAAACCAGACTGATGCTACTGCTGAATCACATGACAGATTTATAATAGTGTGAAATGGATCAGTGAAACACTTTGACTGATCCCCGATGTTCTCCTCCAGGACACACATACCATCCTATAAAGGAATGGATCTCTCACCTGCATTAATGTTATTAAGGTTTGAAATTTGCTTCTGCTTCTGCTTCAGCTCATTCTCGAGATCTGTTTGGAAAACACAAACATGCCTGAGTGTCAGGAAAGTCTTCCACTGTGAACATGTGGTGTGGTGTGTTAGAGAAGTTCAGCTCCAGGTCTGTAAGTCAGAATGTGGAATGGATAAATAGGATCAGGTTATGAATGTGCACTTCTTCAAAACAGATTGTGAAGATTAAATTAGATCAATAATAACTAAAAGACTGCTGTTAAATAGACGGATATTTAACACCTTACAAAAGGCAGATGATACCTTATGGAGAACACCTGGAGATCAATTAATGGACAATTTCATCCTGCCGCACAATAGAGGGATAAAATCATAAGATGAAATTATGCTACCTCTCGAGAGTGCCGTGCTAACTCAGGACTCCTGACAGATCAATAACACCTCTAGAAAGTCCTCTAGAAAGACGATACCAAGAGATGACCTGACCTTGCGCCAAGCCATTCCCAGATGTTTGGAAAAGCCATTAAAGGAGTTCCTGGGAGCCCAGCGTTTCAGACATGAAGCAAGCAGTCCAAAGAAATTAGGCACATTGCTTCTTTTCCAGTAAAATTAGTAATAAGATGAGAAGAGTTAAAGTGTCTCACTGTCTATTTCTTTAACTTCGTTGTTCAGTCTTGTCACTTCTTTTCTCAGACGCTGGTTCTCATCTTTTAGACCTACAGAAAACATCAACACAATACAATTATTTAAGTAATAATCTGTACCTAATGTCTTTAGTGTTCCTCATGTTCTCGTCCAATAAGAACACAGTGTGGTGTAGAGGACAATGAAGTGTGACACAGTCTGGGTGGAGAAACAGCTCCCTCACCTGCATTATTGTTTCTCAGGGTTTCAAGCTCGTTCTCATTTTCCTTCAGTTGTTCTTTAAGTCCTGTTTGAAAGATAATTATGTGACATTCAAACACAGTAATCGGTCTTTATCTGGTTTGTGACAGATCGATGACATCTTAAGTGAAGAACCAGACTGATGATATCACTGAATCACAAGACATATGACGAGTCAAACTGTGGAACGGATCAATGATACTCAATGACTTCTTAATACACACCTGTAGAGGAACCAGTGAAATTTTATCTCAAGTAGTATGAAAAGGTTTATATGCACCTCTGGTAGTACAGGACATTTATTAGCTCTCATTACCTTCCTCATAGTAAAACAATCTCTCTCTCTCTCTCTCTCTTTCTCACGCACACTCTTGAAATGTGGTGTTTTTTTTATCATTGTCTACATCGAACTCCACTTCTGAATTCAAACAGCTGATGCATTATGAGGCGTGTCTCAAAGGGAAGGCAAGCGATGCATTTATGTATAATAATCAGCAAGTGGCGACATTCCTGCTTCAAATACTCGCAACACCATGCAAAGTGTAGTGAGGTAAAAAGTACAGATATTTTCAGTATTTTTAAGTGGAGTAAAAGTAAAAAGCAAAGAGGGAAGAATGTATTATGTAAAATATTGGGAAGAAGAAGCTTTCATATCAGACCCCATTCCATTAAATACCCGCAGGTAATGTCGATCTTTCACAAATGAATGAATCATCCTTGTGTATGGGTCTCTAGTCTAGATGGAGAAACACATCTCTCACCTGTGTTGTTATTCTTCAGGTCGAAATTTTCCTTCGTTTTTCGCCTCAGCTGTTCCCCAAGGTCTGTTTTGAAGAAAATCATCACATTAGAGAATTACATTAAAATGACTGTTTAGCAATCACTGATAAAGATAATCTCACCTGCATTACCATCCTTCAGGTTTGAAAGTTCCTTGTCCTTTCTCTTAAGCAGATTTACAAGTTCTGTTCAGGAAATAAACATTCATGAGAAGATTACACGAGTACACATCAGTGTGTAACAGAGGAATCCCTGGGTTCCTCTGTCAATAAGATATTTTCTCAGGATTAAACTCTCTGGGTCATCTCTCGAGACACTGCTCACGATGTTAGAAAAATATATCAGTGATGGAGCCTGGGTCGAGAAACAGATCTCTCACCTGCATTGTCATCTTTCAGGCTTGAAAGTGCGTTGTCCTTTTGCTTCAGCTGCTCTACAAGATCTGTTTGTGAGAAAATCACATCACAGAATGACAAGATTACACATGATTACAGGCTTTCACCTCTACTGTACTTGGAGATCAAAGCAGGGTCATCTTTCATAATGTTGCTTTATTACGCAGCTTTGAGTTAGTCGAGTTAGTTTTGGAAACAGGAAAATGGGTGTGTATAAGGATCTGAGTCCATATTGTGATGTCTAGATGACTGGGTCAGAGCATCTTCAAAACTTGTGGGATGTTCCTGGTCTGCAGTGGTCAGAACTCACCAAAAATGGGAAGTAAAAAGCGGTGAACCAGTGACAGGGTGTCACGTGAAGGCTGGCCCATGTAGTCCAGGACCAACAGAAGACCTACTGTAGCTCAAACTGGTGAAAAAGTCAACGCAGGTTTTGGTAGATAGGAGGCCGAACACACTAGTCAGTTGCGTCGCTGCAGAATGGTGTCCACAGTGCCCATGCTGACCCTGTGATCTCCACCAAAAGCTCCTACAGTGGCCATGTGAGCATTAGAACTGGAAAAAGGTGGACTTGTCTGTTGGGGCACATCAATGTGATGTGGACGACCATGTGTGTGTGTGTGTGTGTGTGTAATGCTCTGAATGATGTTCTGCTGAGAGATGGTGTTCCCTGATGGTAGTGGCCTCTTTCAGCAGGATAACGTGCCCTGGCACACTCCTCACACTGTTCAGCAATGCTTTGAGGCACATGACAAAGAGTTCGAGGTGTTGACTCCACCTCCAAATTTTACAGATTTCAATCCAATCCAGTATGTTTGGGATGTGCTGGAGAAACAAGTCTGATCCATGGAGGCTCCACCTCACACACGTACAGGACTTAAAGCATCTGATACTGAAGACTTGGTTCCAGATAACACACACCTTCAGAGGAGTAGTGAAGTTCATTTGGTTCAAGCTGTTTTGGTGGCACATGAGGAACCACACAATATCAGATGTGTGGTTTTAATAGTTCATTATGGCTGGTCAGGGTTTAATTGCTCCCTAAAACTTCTCTTTTCGACTTCATTCCCACATTATTGTGTTGTTTGCACGACAGGGCTACAGAAACAGATCTCTCACCTGCATTATTGTTCTTCAGCTTTGATATGTCCTTATCCTTTATCTTCAGCTGTTCTCCAAGGTCTGGTTGGAAGAAAAATCACAACATCCCAGAATCACGGACTTTTCACCTCCATTTAGAGAATTATTATTATTTTTTAAATAATGGTTTAAATAGACGTGTCACCTGCATTACTGTTCTTCAGGTTTGCAAGTTCCTTATCCTTTTTCCTCAGCTCATTTTCAAGATCTGTTGGAGGAAGTCAGAGATCATGTGAAGATGAAGGACATGTGAGTGTGTAATGAAGCAGGTCTACAGGATGAAGAGAGACGTGGAGTATGAGGGAGAGTCTGAACTGCTACTACCTGGACTGGGCTGATAAAACCTCGTCACACCTAGATGATACCATGAGATGAATGCTGATAGCTGAAGATATCTCCTGGCAGATCAATGATCCCTCAAGATAGACTGATTATACCCTGAGACTGATCTACTGATCTATAATTACAGATGGATATGAACAGTGTTCCTGTTTTTATGCCACTGTATACTCTATCGTATACTCTACACCTTTTTTTAAAATCTTTTCACTCACTTCCTGGTTCCTGTCTAGTTCTTCCTTCCCAGTGAAAACGGCAACATTTATGACTGAAACGTTGCTAAACATTTTTATTTCAGGTTTTTGTTCACTGTGTCGTCTCTCCGTGCCGCCTGTGGCGAGACAGGGATCTCACCTTCGTTTTCATTAGTCAGGGCTGAAATCTTCTTCTGCTTCCTCTCCCGGTCCTCTTCACAATCTGTGTGTGGGAACATCACGTCACACAATTACAGGCTGTCACGTCTATCTGGAGAACAAAGCTGAAAAGTGTCACGAGAACTCTGATCTTTAAATCAATCAATCAATCAATCAATCAATGATTAGCTATAGTTTACGATCGGCTGGAGTTATAATATGAGAATGTGAATGAATCGATCCTACCTAAGGACAGACAAGGGTCAATAGTTAATTCATATTAATATATTACAGTGCTGTGAAAAAGTATTTGCCCCTACCATTTTTGTTGTTGCATATTTGTCACACTTAAATGATTGAGATCACATTTTAATATTACCCGAAGTTAACCCGAGTAAATCCAAAATGCAGTGAGCATAAGTGCATAAGCACTTAGTGAAATTAAATCGTAAAATATATAACAGTAGAATAATAGTGAAAGTAAGAGCATTCCCACACACACACACACACACACACACAGTGTGATGAGAACTCCTGGGATCGGGTCTAAACAGCTGTGTCTATAATAAAACCACTCGTTAGTGAAACTTTTCAGAAAAACCCTTCAGTTTGTTAGAGGATCATAAACACTGGACTTTGGAGTGATGTGGAAAAAGGTCATGTGACCTGATGAGTCCAGACTGACCCTATTCCAGAGTGATGGGCGTGTCAGGGTAAGAAGTGAAGGACATGAAGCGATGCTCCATCATGTATAGTGTCCATCATGTCCACTGTACAGCCTCTGGAGACAGTGTTATGATCTGGGGTTGATCAGGTGATCAGGTCGAGACTCAGCAACGTTATGGGGCAATAAAATGAAGTCAGCTGACCACCTGAATGTACTGAATCACCAGAGGATCACATCTAAGGAGGGTTTCTAGGACTCCATGAGTCCCGACCTGAATCTTTGGGATGTGCTGAAGAAGACTTTACGCAGCGGTCTCACTCTCACAGCATCAATACAACATCTTGGAGAGAAATTAATGTGACTTATATACAAATGCTGGTGTAAAGGGCTGCAGAGACAGAGCTCTCACCTGCGTTATTATTCTCCAGGTTTACAATCTCCTTCTCCTTCTTCCTCAGCTCTTTCTGAAGGTCTGTTTGGAAGAAAAATAACATCCCGTAAAAGAATTACAGACTTTTTAATGACTTCAGCCGACAGGTTAGAAATCTTTAATATTACAAAAAATAGCATAAAACACTGAGTAAAGGGAGAGTGTGTACCGGTGATGCGCTTATGTGCCGCATGAATGTCCTTGCTACTCTGTTCTGTGTTTTGGTTCAGCTGTGCACTCAGATCAGCTAATCTCTCAACTGGCACAGAGAGAGAGAGAGAGAGAGAGAGAGAGAGAGAGATGAGCGTGTGATCCACAGGATCAGGTCAGACGGATTAAAGTGGCGGTGAGTAAAGCCGGGCGTGTCCCTCACTCAGCTTGGCGTTTTCTGCTCCCTGCGCCTGTAGCTCCGCTTTACTCTTCTGCAGCTGGTGGTTCTTCTCGGCTAGCTGCTTCTCCAGCTCTGTAGCAGAAACATCTGATCAATAAAACACAAAGCGCAGAAGATGAAGAAGAACAGAATATGTTCTCTGGTTCCTCACCCCTGATCTCCACAGCGTTCTTTCTCTTCAGCTGATTCAGCTCTAGCTCTTTGTCCCTCAGGTCCTGCTGCAGATCAGCGATCTGTTTCTCTGAGGATCACACACACACACACACACACACACACACACACAGAATAAAACCGGCCTCATCACGGATATCTGAGGTAAACTGACCTGACTTAATTACTCACACTGGGACTGAGGAAAACCTCCAGCAGGGGGAGCTGTCTTACAGCACAGACAGGTTTTAAATCACACTGGAACTCCTTCAAACGACCTTCACACTGAGACACAGGCTCTATCCACAGAGACGCCCCGGCCGTGCTCCGCCCACTTTGTGTTTGTTCTTGTGTATTTGCTAACGTGTTACACTCACAACTCGTCAGAAGGACAAGGACACTGTAAACCCAAAGATCTCTACCTTGTCTGACTTCCTGATCTCCTGCAGGTCTTCTCGTTCCTGTGTCCTGTGTAAACTGCAGAATGTTTTTCTGATTTTATTCCTTCATTGTTGCTTTATTTCCTGAAGAACCCTCCCCTTTCCCACTTCTTTTCTTTTCCTCACTCATTTCCACCCAGACGTTCCTGCTTCACCTTAAACAATCCTCCTTGTTCCTCAGTGTTCATGCTTTCCTCATTTCCTACGGCACCCTGAAGATTCCTCAACCTTCCTGCTCCCAGCTTTTCCTTCATCCCTGCTCCACCTTGAACCACGAACTTCCCTCAGTTCCATTTCTAGCTTGTTCTTAGTTTCAGTTCCATCCTCAACAACTTTCTTTTTCTGCATGCTGAAAAAAAGCCCAAAGTTTCCAACTTCCAGATTTTCCTCCTGCACAATCCTCTATTCTTCTTCAGCTCATGTTCCACCCTGAGAAACCCTGTGCTCTCTCTCTCTCTGCGCAGTTTAATTTACTTCACCCCCGTGTTTGTGCTGGATTCTTTCCTGAATCATCCTTATTTCCACTTTCTCGTCCTTCCCTGCCTTTCTTCTCCCCGACTCTCTATGATCTTCCCGTGGTCACGTACACATGGAGTCCTGCTAAACCATCTCCCATCATGATGAAGACCATGACCCGGTTCAGCATCCGCTCTGAGTCTCTTTCTACCTGCTCGGACTCGCTGGTTATGAAATCACTGCTCTATAGCTGAACACTTACTGAACACGTCAGTTCCACAGCCGCTCGCTTTCAGAAATATGATCTCTTTATTCTTCTCTTTTATCTTGTTCTCCAAACCTGAAGGACAGAAACTCATGGTCAGTGAGCAGTGTCAGGGAGATCACAGGTGAGTGACGCTTCAGGTGTGGTGTCCAGAGCTGACCTTCAATCTCCTCCTGGTTCATTTGCTTAACTTCTGCAAGGGTTTTCTTTAACTGGTCCACCGTCTCTTTCAGGATAAGCACCTCAGTGGCTGAGAGAGAGAGAGAGAAACTTATTACATAGAAAAGTTAGATAAAGTCCAATCTGTTGTGCCATGACTACTACTACTACTAATAATTAATAATAATAATAAATGCATTAACACTCGCCCAGCTTGGTTTTCTCGTTTCCATCCTCTGCAAGCTGTCTCACCATCTCCTGTGCCTCCTTCTCCACTTCTGCATTCACACACTCGTTTTATTCACATTCGTTTTTCTTCCATACACTTTATATTGTTCTGTTTAACAGTAATGTTCCTGGACAGAGTGAGCTTTATACGAATAAAATAATCATCACACTCACTTTTAATCTTGTCTAAATACCTCTGGATGTCCTCCTCCTGTTTCTTGTTCAGCTTTCTCAAGTCATTGAGTACCTTTACAACTAACAACAAACGAGAGTGGAGCACAAATGATTCACACCCTCACGCACTTCCAAGCTTTATTTCTGTTCTTTTTTCACCTCTGCAGAAGACGACTTGATGAGTTCCTACACATACGAACACGTTCCTAACACGGATTTCAGAAGTAACTGGTGTCCTGCTTACGTTTCAGAGGTTCTCCTTTCAAGTCCTTGATCTGGTTTTTGGCCTCCTCGAGGTCTGCTTTCTTCTGTCGCAGTTTCTCTTGAAGGTCTGAAACATCCACACAACATGATTTACTGTAGTAGCTGGTTCTCCACTCTCCTTCCTTCTAGAGCTCTATCATTCTATCTATTATTGTTATCATTATATTATTGTTATTAAACAGTACTAGTTTCCTTGTGGTTCCTTTAGCTTAAAGGTTAACCTTATGTCTTATTGATCAGAAGGTTATAACCTATATAACCATAGTTGGGCCGTTTGGGCAATGGCCCCAACCCTCCGAGCTCCACAGGTGGCTACAAATACAGGCTTTCTTCTTTGTCTTGTGTCAAACAGAGGTATAAACTCAGGTTCAATATTAAATAGTTTCCTGTTTCCTGGAACCTACCAAAGTTCCTTAGGCCGATAGTCCATAATTATTTCATGCGTCCTGATAGTTTTTAGTTGTCTTGTTCTTGGTTCCTAGAATCCTAGTCACAGTTTCTAGCTTTTCTCATTCCATAATGTGTCTTTTCACACTTTTACTGGCTTCAAACTTAATTGGTTTCTTCCTTCCTACAGTATAAATACGTGAGCCGTCATGTCAAGTCAGGTATTAAGTCAAACCAATTAGTTTTAATACTATGGCCAGTATGGGGCAGTGGGTGAACCTTATAAAAACCCCAAATCTCCCTGATTCTTCAGCTGAATAAAAAAGGTTTTAATCCTAAACATTGTATCAAATCCTGGTGTCACCAAGAGGACATGTAGGAATCGGACATGATCCAGCAATAAACCTGGTAACAAAATGGACCGTATTGAAGCAGGAATCTGAAAATATGCAGAACTCACGTCACCTGAAATTCAGCTTAATGGCGGATTTGATGCGCGGGGTCACATTTATCCCTTCCTTACTCAAAGCTCCTAGTGACTCTTAGCTTCCCAGGTTGCTAGTCATGGTTCCTAGTTTCTCAGAACCTTAGTTCCTGGTTCCATGACCCTGATCCTCCAGTGCATTTATTTCCCTATTTCTGGTTCTCCTGTCAGAGCATGTCGTTTCCCAGGCACACCTCCTACTTATATGGTAACTAGTTTCTTATAACGAGTTTCTAGGTTCTTAGTTCTTTCCAAAATTCCTAGTTTGTGGACCCTACTCACTCTTTATTAGGTCCTGAGCGTTCTCTTTCTAAGGGTTCGTGGTTTTAGTTTTCTCATCCTGGTTACTAGCTTCCTTGTTCCCGGTATCAGGTGTTATGAAGTGGAGTAAAGGAAAGTAACCAAGTGTAAAGTGTGTAAACTAAGTCCTGGCCGTGTGATGTCATACACACCCTCATTGACTTCTTTTGATTGACTGAGTTCATCTTCCAAATGCTTGATGTCCTGGTTGAGGGATTGGATGTTAAACACTGCAGAATGTGAACAAGCAGGAAAAGGTGAATTAGAGAAAAGAGAAAATGACACAGAAAGAGAACTCTCACACCGTCCTGACTAGCTTTACTTCGCTCTACAGTATGAACTCACCTTGATTAAGCAGTGTATCATTCAGCTCTGAAACCGCCTTATCAAAATCAGTCTTCAGTTCTGTAACACACAAACACATGTTATAAGTGTTAAAATATAATGAAATGTGTCATTTCCTGTGTTGTTTAAGCAATTAGAGTGTGTTTGCTCACTGTTGTAAGACTGCGTGAGGTCAGTGCACTCCGTCACTGCTTTCTGCAATTCTACAAAAATAAAAAGTTTATCACTTGTAAAGCCTGTGTCCCGAATACAAGTGTGTGTGAAAGCGCCGTTATTTATCATCAACTCATCTACCTTTGATCATGGTCATGCAGTCCTGCCCTCTAATGGATAACACAGATAGCTGTGTGTGTGTGTGTGTGTGTGTGTGTGTGTGTGTGTGTGTGTGTGTGTGTGTGTGTGTGTGTGTGTAGTGGAACAGTCTGTGATGAGAGCTCAGTGTAAATCCTTCGAGGGATCGCTTGGCTTTAAGGGAAACTGGACTTACTTTGATTCTCCTCCTCTCCCTTCTTCAGCTTCTTCTCCAGATCTTGAAGAGACATTTCACTTTAGTAAAATATTTATACATTTATAGAATGCACGCTGCGTGTAAAACTTCAAACAATTTCTACACACAATTTAATATGATAAAAAAAAAACTAAATTATTTATCAGATAAACACTAATAAACTAAATGAAAACATTTGAATGCATTTTAATTCAGTAGAGCAAAGGTGGATGGATGGATGGATGGATGGATAATTGATGGACAGACAGGTACAGTAAAGGGGTGGACAAATGGATGTATAGATGGACAGAGAAATGGATGGATGGATGGATGGATAGATAGACCTACCTGTTATCCTATCTCCAGCCTCCTGGTTTATCCTGCTTGCTTGATCTTTGGCTTGTCTCAGTTCCTCAAGGAGCTCCGTGTCCTTTATCACTTCAACCACAGGAACATTCACAATTACTCATGGATCAGAAGACCTGCTACATCAGTGACTTATCTACTCCAGTATTTAAACTTCTGCTCTACAAACTTCATGAGCAGTCTCATCGGACCTCCCTATGTTCTCCACCAAGGAGGAGTAAAAATGGAGGTGGAGGTCCTCTGATCAAAGGATGTTAGTGTTTTCTCACCTTTCTTTACTAACTCTGAATTCTTCTCCTGCAGAGCTTCGTTGACCTTCTTCTGCTCCTGCCTGTTTTTGTCCAGCTCCTTCTCCAGTTCTACTCAGTTTCACACACGTTTAATATTTCATTACTTTAAAATGTGCTTTTGTGAACTTTACAGAAATCAAAGAGATGACATACCTCTGAGCTTCGCTTCTGACGCGTTCTTCAGGTCTTCTAATTCTTTGTTTAGGTCCTTCAGCTCCTCCTGTAAATTCTTGATTTCTTTGGCTACGAGATGTAATTTATTGAATAAAGTTGATTGGATTTGTGATTTCAGATCTAGTGACCGTTCAGATCTAGTGACCATTACATGACTAAAGAAGAGTTCTTACTCTGTCTGGCTACGTCACTGTCCTTCTGTCCCAGCTCTGCAGTTTTCCTCTTCAGCTCCTCCTCCCTCTTCCTTATGTTCTTCTGCAGATCTGTTCAAGATTACACTCCTTCTTTACTTGCGTAAACAGCTAACGTACACGCTTATGCTAACGATGCAGACTAAACCTTCCGTCTAAATATCATGCTAGGCTTCAATTCTTCATCAGATCTCTTACTGCTAATGTTTACGTCTCTCCTCTGATTATAAACGGTTCATTAACATTTACATCTAAAAGTTAAAGTTAAACTATCATTCCTGCCATGTGTTACAGTAAAATAAATCACACACACACACACACACACACACACACACACACACACACACACACACACACACACACACCTGCTAACTGTTTGTCCGTCTGCTCTTTGATCTGTGATATGATTTTCTTGAGATGAGTCTCGTCTGTCAGCAGGACCAGGTTCTTCAGCACTGAGAACATCGGGAAAGTGTGAGAAACATTAATGCAGCCAAACTTAGCCTTTAACATACCGTTATAACAAAGAGAAAATAGATATACAGTACATTTTTAACGCTTTTTGTCCTTTTCCATTTTTTATTGTAAGGGTTTAAACAAGCCGCTTAGATTTTCTCCCTAAAGTGACCTCATATAAGACAAGCCCCTCCCCCGGCTTGTTGCTCAGCTCTGCGGTTCTAAGGAGGGGCGTGGCTCAGCAGGAGCTCATTGACATAGACACTGAAACAGCATGTTAGAATGAGGAATGAAACAGAAGTAGTGTGAGGTGTGAGAGGTATTTCTCACACACACACACACACACACACACACACACACACACACACACACACACACACACACACACAGGGGGAGGAGCTCTAAGTGCTGTGTTAACTCATTGAACAGATAGTAAAATATGGGACCTTTAATTAAATGCTAATCACAATGCTACATGAGTAAGATAAATGTCTAAACGTACCGACTTTGGCCAGGTTTGAGTCGTCGAGCTCGGAGATCAAATCGAGCACTTTGTCTTTCTTTTCTTTAAAAGGCAAAGGGGAAAAAACACAAGAAGAATGTTAGAATAAGCGTTATAATATTTATACAGGGTTAAGAAGTGTTTTATACACGACAACATTTTATACAAAACGTACCAGACTGTTCGCTAAATTAAAGACTTGCTAGCTAGCTATCTAGCATTCTGGCTACCTGATCTATCCCATAAACTATAGCTTGCTTGTGTAACCTCGTGTATTTTCTTAGCAGTGACTTTATAGATTCAGATTAAACTGGACGTCTGTAGGATGCTGAAGCGACTCTCACTTTTGATCTGGTCCAGCGTGGCGTCATCCAGGGCCTGGTTCTGAAGCTTCCTCATCTCCTCCAGCTTGGACATTATGACCAGAACTGATCAGAAAAGACAAAGGAGAAGTTAAACATCACACCCTGCAGGATCAGACGTCCACACTCAGTGTAATTACTTTCTCTACATACTTTTATTGATGTCTGGATCTTTTACATCCTTTTTCAAGGCTTCTTGGAGCTCTTGGAGCTCTTCCTCCTTCTTCCTCAGTGCTTCCTCTAGTTCTGTAACACACACACACACACACACACCATATTCAGGTAAAGGTTTCACTTTTTGTATAAACTTTTAAAAGTCCCATATGCGGTAAGGACACACCCTTCCTCTTGGACTCGGACGGCTCGGACGCGATGCTGTCCTTGATGCTGTTGATTTCCTGAGTCAGCAGTATAACGTCCAGAGCTGTGGAGGAGAATCAGCAGGAAATGTATAAACTAATAACGCCTTAAATGCTTCGTCACGCCTCACTTCAGGGTGAGGAGCAGAGACAGGGTGTGGGTCAGGGTGTGGGTCAGGGTCATGTTAGGGGTTAGGGGTTCAAGTTCAGGGGATTGAATGTAGAGCTGGGGTTAGAACTGAAGTGAGGGAGTTAGTGGCTGAGGTTTTGGTTGGAGGCGAGTTTACACCAGCGATTAGAGATTACAGCATAAAGTGTGGTAGTATCGTTAGCTCAACTCACGCTGCTTCTTCTGTTTTGAACAAGGATTGTCTTCACAAGCCTTTAGTAACTCTGTAAAAAAAAAAAAAAATCAATAAATAAAAGAGCTGGGGAAAACACACAACAACAAATTGACAAATAAAGATGTTTTAATTGTAGAAGAAATCAGAATGAAATATTACAATATACAATGCTGACTATTATATAATATAATTATATTTATATAATGTCTCACTCTCATAATTATTCTCCATGTCGGCGCACTCTGCCTGCTGGGTATCGATCTTCTCCTCCAAATCTACAACCGAGAAATAAATCACAGTCTATATGTGTGTGTGTGTGTGTGTGTGTGTGTGTGCGTGCGCGCACATATGCCTTCTTACACTTATTCCGGCCGAGCACTTCTGAAATAGTTTTGATGTTCTTTTTCAGCTCTTTCTCAATATCTACAAAAACAAACAAACATAATCACTTCACTCATTCATTTATTATCAATGACCTTAATATTTTTGTCCAAACACAAACACCACTCCCCTAAACACCACTCCCCCAAACACCACTCCCCCAAACACTACTGCTCTAAACACCACTCCCCCAAACACCACTCCCCCAAACACCACTCCCCCAAACACTACTGCTCTAAACACCACTCCCCCAAACACCACTCCCCCAA
>JAQQZT010000010.1:691905-703286 GCA_030068275.1 Clarias platycephalus | reverse complement strand
CCAGAGAACACAGAACAGTGCTGTTATTGTCCTAACACTAGGACTGGTGTTCCAGAGGAGACGGAGAGTCTCGAGGGTGAGGAATCTTTAAACTTCCAGTAAAGTTTCACCTCCACAAGAGGATAACTAGCGAAGTCTATCACAGCAGGGGATTATCCCAATTCCTCACTAGTCCTTAGTTCCCTGTGGAACAGCTGCAGTTCTTTGGAATTCCCTCAGCCCTGGGACCTGCACAGAAGAGGGAGGAGCCAGGAGAGCACCACAATGAACTAACATGAGATTCAGAACAGACTGTGACCCCTAGTATAACCACTCCAGCACTCTCTGCCTCCTTCCCCAGGTTCCATTATCAGACTGAATCGTTTTTGTAACCCAGAGTATTAGCAATGAGCTGAGTGTCTTTAACTTATCCTTAGTCTGAGTGGACTGTACAGGGGAACATGAGGATAATGTGATGATCACAATGTTGTGATGGTGATGATGATGGTGATGATGTTATGGTGATTCTCGAAAAGCAGCTTCACAGGCTCAGGTACAAAGCTGTAGTAAATTTCAGTCCTGAACTATTAAGTGACTGCATCAGCTGAGGAAAGGACCATCTTCATGGTAAAGAAGAACCGTTCACAGTCACCACACGCATCCCAGACAGACCACACAGGGCATCCATGTGACGAGATCTCCAAACAGAAGTGGGACACCAGGACGAGTCAGAAAGGTCCAGAGGACAGAGGGGGTCTGGATCACTGTGTCGGAGTACCAGAACTTAAGCATTATCAAGAATAAGCAGAAGGAAGTTAATTAGCATGCAACCTCTTATGTCCTGCACACATTGCTCAACTTTATTAAGCTGGTTTTTATCATCTGGTTTTGCTGAGACGTATAACTGTGTGTCGTCAGCATAACAATGAAAACTAATACCATGCTTTTTAGTTGTGTTGCACAGAGAAGCATGTAAAGAGAAAAAAAGCAGTGGGCCTAAAACTGAACCCTGTGGAACACCAAACTCCACTAGAGAACATGCAGAATAATCACCATTTAAATCTACGAACTGATAACGATCGGCCAAATAGGATCTGAGCTACGAGAGGGCTGTACCCTTAATTCCTACATTTTCTAATCTGTGAAGGAGAATACTATGATCAATGGTGTCAAAGGTTGCACTGAGATCAGGTAACACAAGCAAAGTGACACAACCCTGATCAGAGGCCAATAGGAGGTCATTTACTACTTTAACTTTATGCTATTTCTATGTAGATATGAGCATAGCTGCTCCGCTACTATCTTTTTCAGAATCTTCTAGATAAAGGGGAGGTTTGATATCAGCCTATAATTGGACAGCTGACTGGGGTCGAGGTCAGGTTTCTTAATTAGTGGTTTAATCATTGTTAATTTAAAAGATTTGGGAAAAGTTCATTATTCTCAACAGTGGTTCTGTTATTTCTGGTTCTATCTGCTTTAGAAAATGTGTCGGTATAGGATCTAATATACAGGTTGATGATTTTAAAGATGAGAATTAATTGATTCTCTTCAAGGGGAGTAAAGTATTCTAGGTTCTGATGTGGTGTGGTTAGTTTATCATCTATATCAGTGTTTATTTATGATGATGATGAGGTGTGATCCTATATTGATACATTTTTCCATGCAGATATTACCAGCTATAACAGAACCCCTCATCAGTCAGGGTTGTGATGTAGAATTTAATGATCAGTCTTACACACTGTCTCTAACTGTTTAATCATCTCACCCAGTGCTCCAGGCAGAAGATCTATAGTTTATACAAATGCCTTTCAGTTCTGTTCCTGATTTCTGCAGAAGTGTCTCCACTCGACTCACTTTGCTCATCAGTGTTTCTTTTGTTCCTACCCAAAGCATTTACATGCAGGAAGAGTAGCAGAGAGAGGTCACTATAGATTACAATCAAATAAATAGAATAAATATGTGTGTGTGCATGTGTGTGTGTGTGTGCTCAACATACTTGAGCACACAAGGCCAGTCGTGTGTAGTTGAAACTCAGTGACAGCCAATAAAATTGGCTTGTTTTTGAACAAGGGTTCGAATCCAACTCTGGGTGAAAATTTTATAAATTTGAATTTTGTTGTTTTACACATTTTGCTTATGATTATATTTAAATTATAGCAACTGTGGGGTAAGTTCTAATGTGTTTGATACCTTTAGAAAAAAAATATAATTTCTCAAATGCAAACATGCATTTAGTAATGAAGCATAACTTGATAATGTAATGACATGGTTATATCCAAAACTTGGTTTGATGCTATTAAATAATATGACTGACATCTATTATTCAGCTGAAACACTTTTAATTAAAACTGCAATCAATCAATACTGAGACAGGCATGTTAACAACTGGCACTGTTGTAGTCTCACTCGCCTGTGTCAGAGTGTGCCAGAGTTTTTGCCTCTCATGGAGTTTTTCCTGGCTTGTGTTCAATGAAGAGGTGGTGTTCATCAGCTTGCTGAGATGCTTTAGGTACTGAGCAATGTGAACTTTGGTTGTTGGGTGGAGAATGTTATTTGGGTCTTTACAGGAGTTGTGAGGTCAGTCAGGTAGTGTGCAGATACAGAGATGATCCTAATGATTTGGTTTGCCATGTCTGTGGGTGATTTACCTGTTCCCCTGAGTTCATCCATGACTGACTTACATATGGCCTCCTTGTAAGTCAGTATCGCAGGCAACACATTTGTAAATCACTAGGGAAGTTTTTCCAGCCACACTGGGTTGTCAGCTTACAGCCTCTTCCAGCAAACTTTGCAGCACAGCCTGGACGACAAGAGGTACTGTAGTACTGTCCAGTGATGGCAACAATCACGCGAGGTCTCCCAACACCTGCAGAGGCAACCTGAGGCTGAACACAGCCTTCAATGCATGGCAAAGGGTAATTGTTTTCTGGCTTCCATATAAAAAAGGGGTGAAGCTGAAAGTATTTGGGGGAGGGAAGCTCATGAATACTGTCTGCGGGGGGAAGTGCCACAATGACACCATCTTCATCGGATTTCTTACAGGAATAGAACCTGGCCAGAGACCCAGAGATTCCAGCTCGGCCTTCATTCAGATCCTCTGCTGCTGTGAACAATTCCACTGACTAATAAAGAAATCGCTAAGTGTAATATTATGTGTGTTTATGTGTGTGTGTTGATTATATATCTTTAGCATTATTAGTAAACATTTCATTATTGTACACAATGAAATAAAGACTTCAATATGACACACAGCATCTACAACTCAGTCATTAAAATTCATAGAGTTATGGCAAAGTGTAGAATTTAAAAAAATCCTAAAACTGCTTACTGTAATCAGATTCAATCTTTAAAGGAAGTTAAAATTACGTTGTTTCTAATTTGTTTATATATATGTTTAACAATGCAAATATTTCTGAACCTGGTGCTGTTATGTTTGAGACTGTGGGCAGAGGATTTGCTGGTTCTGGTGTAAGAAACATCAGCTCCCGAGGCAGGGGCACAGGCCTTCTTACAGACCACAGGGCTGAGTTTGCAGGAATGAGAGCACGACAAAAGTAAATGGTTAGTTGATTACTCTTAACAGAAAGATTTATCTGTATAATCACATTAGTACATTACTTAAGTAAATATGGCATCAAAGTTTAAATGGAGTAAGTGGTATTCAAAAAGAAATTATCATCTACTTCTGAACCCTCCAGTGGAGGTAGAATGATGAGGAGGAGAGTGTGTCACATGGCACCGCAACAGAAAAAGACTTCTCAGTTATTTGAATTTGCCAATATACAAAAACTGGTGTTAGTAAAGACAGAAATCAGTTACTTCGCCTGCTTATTCTGACCAGACATAGTGATCCAGAATCCAAAAATCCAAGTTGTCTCCATTTTACAAATGAATATTTAAACATCACAATTAGTCTTAAGCAGGTAAAGCAACATGCCACACTTGCAAACATGTTGTTAATAAGTGTTAGTAACCAAAGTAGCTCAATTCATTTTTTGTTTTCAACCATATAAGAAATATTAAAAAATACTTAGCAGAAGAAGGAGCTGGAAGAAACATAGAAAAATAAAAACAAGACTACATAGCATGCACATTTCATAATCGGCATACTGATAATGGTTTCTAATTTAAAATGCATGTTTACTCACATCTCTGCACAGATGCTCAGCATCGCTCTCTCCTCCTCTTCATCTTCATCCATCACTACATGGTGTTGCAGACCACTCAAGTTATCCAGTTCTATCCTATTTGATGTACCAAAACTCTTTTATTTTATCTTATACATCGTTTGGAAAAATAAAAGAAAACTGAGACCCACCCATAACGTCAGGAGGAGCGTGTGGAGTTAGAGAGGTTAAATGCCATCTAGCACGGGCCTGTCCAGAGAGTCAGGATGACCCTGGCATTTCTGAGCGACCGGGGAAAGGACGCAGCTGAGCCTGCTGAGGTCGTTCCCCCTGCAACAACAGCTCGGCCAGCAGCTGAGAGCCCAGGAAACGCCACTGAGAACGAGACCCAAACCGAGCCTGCAACACAAAAAAACTCTGAGGTTCCACCTACCCCAAAGGGTGTCAGTCGAAAAAAATACAGCAGATCCTGACTCAAGAACAGAGTAACCCGAGGAAGGCACGGGGATGCAGAGCAGTGCACCAGCAACAGGGGACGAGGGAGATATTGAAGAGGAAGACGAGCTCACCTTTAAAAAACAGCTAAAAGAAGTAGAGCAAGAAGGCAAACAAACCCCCCAAAATATAAGGATGGCTGAAAGAGAATCGGACAACGAAGACTATTTATCAGATTCTGTGTTTAATTTCAATCCTCAAGAAGAGCAGCTTGCAGTTGTGCACACAGAAGAGACCATCAAGGATTTTCTTAAGCGCACCAAGTGGAGACAGAATCTTAAAGTAGAAGACCACTTCTCAGATCTCAAACAGGTGGTTCATGATGTCAAACATTTTAGAAGTGAAAAAGCCGTCGATTCTTCAGAAATTGAAAAGATGAAAAAGATGATTACAAAAATAAAGAATTTGCTGATAATGACCATGTTTTAATATAACTTATGTTCAAATAGTCCTTACAGCTCATTTAACCTGTTTATTCTTCTTTTACTTCAATGAGTAGGATTAATGTTGCAAGTCTAAATATCAATATAAAAAGAAGGAAACTGTATGAATTAGTGAAATATTGAGGTTGCATTTCTATGCACAAAACATAAGTTAGTGATGAGGTTGCAGTATTGTTCTCTCACAATTTTATTCCTAGTTCCTACACAGTAGAAGATTTTTAAATGGGAGACTTTTAAAAGAAAAAACCTTTTTATGGAAATGAGACCTTTGTTTTTATCTGTGTATATGCTCCACCAATGCCACAGAGAGAATGGGTTGTTTAGATAATCTGAATAGTATAATTGGGAGACAAGTAGGAGAGCTTTTAATGGAAAACAGAGACAATACACTTGGGCTCACTGTGGAGACAACATGCTCTCCATGTCGAGATTAGATCGGTTTAATGCTTTTAAACAAAAGTGTTTTATTGTCCCAGTAGGCATTTCAGATCATAGCATGGTGATGTGCACGATCAAGAAAAGTGATACGACAGAAGATACAAATTATAGAGAGACTTTTATCCATTTTTGGAATGTTCTTAGGCTACAGAAAGTGCCTTTTAGCGCCCTCCAGCAGTGGTGGGATGTAGTAAATTAGAGCATTCTGTCAGCAGTACACTCTCTATGTCACAAGAGACACTGCTAGATCACTGAAAGACTTGGAGATAGGAACAGTGGACCTCCAGCGTTTGGAGCATACAGGAAATCGAGGGCGTATTGAAGCTCTCAAAAAGAAAAAAATACTGCAATGAACGCCCTGTTGGACATCACAGCACAGGGGGCGCTGGTCCACTCACGCTTCATCAGCATCACTGAGATCGACGCATTCTTCTTTGAACAAAAAAAAGACTTATGTGGCCATGGTTCTCAGCAGGAAACCGATGGATTGTCTACTCCAGGTTGGGAGCGAGGTGTTAACCCAAGTGAAGGAGTTTAAGTCTTGTTCACAAGTGATGGAATGTGAGGTTGGCAGGAGAATCGGAGCAGCGGGGGCGGTATTGCAGTCGCTTTACCGCACTGTTGTAACGAAAAGAGAGTTGAGCCAAAAGGCAAAGCTCTCAATCTACCGGTCGATCTTCATTCCAACCCTCACCTATGGTCCTGAGCATTGGGTCATGACCGAAAGAACAAGATCGCTAATACAAGCGGCCGAAATGGGTTTTCTCAGAAGGGTAGCTGGCTTTTCACTTAGAGATAAGATTTCTCATTTGCTCAGTCATCCATGAGAAACTCAGAGTAGAGCCGCTACTTCTTCACGTGGAAAGGAGTCAGTTGAGGTGGTTCGGGCATCTAGTAAGGATGTCAGCAGGACGCCTCCCTAGGGAGTTGTTCTTGGCATGTCCAGCTGGTAGGAGACCACGGAGCAGACCAAGGACTAGATGGAGAGATTATATCTCCACACTGGCCTGGGAACACCTCAGGATTCCCCAGTCACAGTTAGCTGATGTGGCTAGGGAAAGGGAAGTGTGGGGTTCTCTGCTGGAACTGCTACCCTACCCAGGAAAAGGCTATTGACCGGGTTGAACATGAGCATCTATGGAGAGTGCTGGGTTCTCTGGGGTTCAACCCTGGTTTCACATCCATGGTCAAAACTTACAAAACTTCTACATTAAAATAGAGAGTGTGCTTAAGCTTAATGGTGGTTTACGTGTTCCCTCACACACACACACACACACACACACACAATCTCTCTCACACACACTCTCTGTCTGTCTTTCATGTCTCTCTCTCTAAGCCTGTGTGTCTCTGTTTAAACGTGTCTTTCGCTTTTTAAAGCTGTCTGTTACTCTCTCTTTAAGCCCCCCCCCCCCTCTCTCTACACCAGCCTGTCTCTCTTTTATTCTAAATTTCCAACACTGATATCATGGAGATGTGAGTTTAGAAATACTTGTTTGTGTTCTTAAATAAGTGTACGGTGTGTTTGGTTGCCAGATTTGACACTTTTAGCACCAAAATACTATAAATCCATCCAGTCTAGTAGAGTTTACATTAATAATACAACACATTTTAATGATGCAGTGAATACACACACTGATTAACATTAACCTGTAAGGGTTAACCCCTAGAGGGCGCCAAACGCCCAAAGAGTATGTTTATTGGTTTGTAGTTTGTTTGAGTTGTACTACGTTTCCCAGAATGCACCTCGGTCAGGTGATAAAGTGCACCTGAATAAATAACCTGACTGAAGTTCAGTCAGGCGTCTAACCTTTTTTATTGTTACTGTTCTTTTGGTTGTTTCTTCGTTACAGAGAGTGAATTAAAGTTAGCTAAAGTGCTCTAATGAGTATTGTTTCAGTTTGGACTTTAAGATAACTAATAAAAGAATATCTTTCAAGTAACATCTTGCCTCCTGCATTTATGCCACGCAAACACAGACGACCGATTCGTGAGATAACCAAAGGGGAAAAATCTGGTTGTGAAATGTACAGGATAATAAACACAAGTCTGTATTTTACAGAAGAGTGTGTAGATTTAATCCACAACGAATAATAATCTCCACATCAGATAATGAACACAGAGGTCGAGTATCTAAATGTCAGGCACTGAATAAGAAAAGACAAAAGAACACATTAAATTCAGCATCACTCTTCTATTTTATACTAAACGGATATATTAGTTTACTACTAAATTAGTTAAAGATGATAACAATACTGCTCACTATTTGTTTAATTAATGTCAAATCTTGTCCCTACAGCACCTTGAAAAATGATTCATACCTTTTCTTTTGAACTTTTCCACATTTTTGTCATGTTACAACCACAAATGTATTTTATTGTGATTTTATGGACGAACCAACACAAAGTGGAACATAATTCTGAAGGGGAAGGAAAACGGGTTTAAAAATTTTCTACAAATAAAATCCTGTAAAGTGTGGTGTGCATGTATTCACCCCGTGTACTCTGATACCCCTAAATAACATCCAGGGGAACCAATTGCCTTCAGAATTCACTTAATTAATTAATTAATTAATTAATAAAGTCCACCTGTGTGTAATTTAATCTCAGTATAAATACAGCTGTTTTGTGAAGTCCTCAGAGGTTTGTTCTAGGACAAGCAGCATCATGAAGCCCAAGGAACACACCAGACACGTGAGGGCTAAAGTTGTGGAGAAGTTTAAAACAGGGTTAGATTATAAAAAATATCTCAAGCTTAGAACAACTCAAGATGCACTTGGTCAATCATTCAGAAATGGAAAGATTATGATGCAACTTCACACCTACAAGACATGGCCGTCCACCTAAACTTATGGAAGAGTGGCAAGAAGAAAGATGTCCCATTTGCAGTTTCCAACAAGCCATGTGGAAACAAACATGTGGAAACAAACATGTGGAAGAAGGTGCTCTGGTTAGATGAGAACAAAATTAACTTTTTGGCCTAAATGCACCTAACAGTGCACATCACCCTGAACACATTCACATCCCCACCATGAAACATAGTGGTGGCAGCATCATGTTGTGGGGATGCTTTTCTTCAGGAGGAAAACCTATTAGTTTCTGCAAAAACTGAGACTGGGACAGAGCTCCAACTTCCAGCAGGAGAACGACTCTCCATTTAGCACCAGTGAGAAGCATTAGTTTGATTGGGAATGTGGGTCACAGGCCTGCTGTGTATCTATTCAACTCCCAGCCATTTTAGTGTCTGAACTGCTTATTCTGTGGTGTCAGTTCAAACCCAGGAGATTGGCCTATGGAGTAACCCAGGCAGTGTGCTTTGGTCAGTTCCATATGGCAGTTTTTGGGATTCGTAGTCAGCCCGTCCTTACTGCGGTGGCAAATAATAATAAGAAGAATATTCAATTATTGTCACATGTACTTTTCACAGCACAGCGAAATTTCTTCTTCGCATATCCCAATTAGGAAACTGGGGTCAGAGCGCAGGGTCAGCCAGCTTACAGCGCCCCTGGAGCAGATAGGGTTAAGGGCCTTGCTCAGGGGCTCAACAGTGGCAACTTGGTGATGCTGGGGTTCGAACCCCCGCCCTTCCGATCAGTTACCCAGTAACCCACAGCGTTAACCGACTGAGCCACCACTGCCCCTAACATTGAAATAACATTCTCAATGTTCAGATATTCTCAGTTCTCAGCGTGCAGATAGTTGACCCAGGAGCTCAAATAAATGTGGAGCAGTGGGGGACTTGCAGTGGGACTTTCCACTGTCTTGAACTGGGAGCACTGCTACTCCCAGAACCGCTACATTGAGCATTCTCCTGGGTCTTGCGCCAAAAATGAGCATGAACAGCATCAATCCAGTGGCGGCATGGGAGCTTGGGCTTAGGGAAAGAACAAAGCAAAAAGACCTACTATAGCAGAAGGTCCCAGTTGTCTGTCCCTTATTGTCTTCCACACGTCTCAACATATGCACATCAGGTTTTGTTTAAAGTTCTCCATCAGCCCATCAATCTGTAAGTAGTAGACTGACATACAACTACATCTACCATTAACTTGGATATAAAAGACAAACAGTGGAGCCTTGGATTGTGAGTAACTAGGTCTTCAAGTGTTTTCAAGATGAGCAAAATTTTTAAATAATTTTTTATTTACTAAATGAGCAAGGTCTTGATATACAAGTAGTATGCATGCTCTTTGTCTGCAGGGTGTCACATGATCACAACTGAGCCAATGGTACTTCTCTCTCTCGCGCTGTGGGATTATGGGTAGTTGTCTCAGTGAGCTTGCATCACTCGTATAGTTAACATCTGTGGGTGTGTACTGTTTATTATAACTTTGTGATCACATTTTCTTTAGTAACAACGGCCCCATGAAGAGAAAGGCTAAGAAGGCTGTAGCAGTGCGGGAGATGAATCTGTTTAACATTAATACAATGTCAGATTTCCACAAAATCCTAAAAAGGAGGCAAAGCAAGTGTCATTAGAGAGGGTCCTTCTTAAAGAAGTTTTCAGACAGAGCAGTGATTCTGTTAGTGTGCGCTAAAGAGCAGGATGAGACAACAGGCTGACTAATAGGGCAGATAATGTGCGTCCCTACCTGCTCACAGGATCTGCTGAAAATGGGTGAATGGATGAGGGGAGTGGGAACTGGCTTTCCCCAGCGACTCCAAGGAGGGTGAGTTGGGTTTAGCTCAGGTTAGGTGGGTATAGGATCATCCGGTACTGGTTTTAAGTGCTGAGCAGTCCAGACAGGGGCTCTGGCTGTGGTGTACAGGGAGTTTGTAGCTGTGAGTGGATGTGATGACCTGTAAGGGGCCCCTGGCCTCTTATTGTGGCACAGACTGGGAAGCACAGTGGCAGTGATCAGTGACTGTGGTTTGCTGTGAGGCAGGAGTCGACAGGTCTGGCAGTGTCTCAGCGTGCAGCACGGAGGTAAGAGTGTCTCGATGGTGTTGCTGTCTGCAGCAGAGAAGAATGGGAGGAGCACTCAGAACACTACTCATCCTCTGCAACCCCTTTATAGTTTGCTGGCTTCCCTCAGAGGATAGCATGTGCTGCTTTGCTGTGAAAATGTTCTAGTGTTGAAAGGACACCAGAGAGAGGAGTATGGCTTTGTTAACACATTTGGGTTTGTGTCGTCAGCTACAATAAGCTGGTTACTAAGCAGACAGGGTAAGAAGCATATTATTTCACTGTATTCAGCATGGCATCAAAGATAAAAACCTCACCTGCATGGTGGGAACAGTTCAGATGCAGAAGTTAAGTGTGTTTCAGTGGTCACTGCTGATTTATAAATGCTGTAAGTGCAGACATGGAGACGTGACAGAGGGTGTGAGAGAAGTTTGCTGTGGATAACTGGATGAACTTTATATTCCTACAGAGAGTATACAGTAGTTTATTAATAAATAAAAGTGGCAGTACTTTTAAAATAATCTTTATTATGAACAGATACATTACAGACCATTTCGTACATCATTACTGAAAAAGCTTATTACACACATCTAACTTCATGCTCAAGAAATGGACATGACAGAGAAGATGAAAAAAAAACTACCTTTTAAATCAATGTGTAAAATAAAGCCAAAACCAAACCCTCAACCCACCGAGGCTACATCTGAAACACGAACTTAACATGTACTAACATTAATATCTACTAATTACCATAATCATTTAAATATTCATAAATATCTCAATCATGAGAGAGATAAAGAGGAAGAAGGAGAGAAAGAGAGATACAAATGTAATAAATAATAAAATAACATTGTAGATTAAAATTATCAGGAATGGTTTTAACCCTGGAAGGGTTTTTGTGGTTTTCTCTCAAAAGGAACACAAAAAAGAACTGTGTGTCTCATGAAGGACATTTGGTGTAACACAGAGCTCTGTGCTGAGCCTGACAGTTCATATCTCT
>JAQQZT010000010.1:659928-672387 GCA_030068275.1 Clarias platycephalus | reverse complement strand
TTTTACTCAGTAGTGAATATGATTTAAAATGTAGTGAAGTACAATACTTTAAACAAAACATACTTAAGTAAAAGTAAGATTACAGATTTTAAAAACTACTTTAAAAAGTAGAAGTACACAAACAAATCTACTCAATTACAGTAACGCGAGTAAATGTAATTCATTACTTTCCACCTCTGGCGATACCTTTTCCTTTTTCTCTCACATGTGTAATATCTGTATATAGAATAAAGTTTAGTGTGCAACTAGCGATTGACGTTTTTTTTTGTTGTTGTTTAATTTATTACTATTGTTTTTTAAATCTTGAATACACAGCGCATGCGTGCACAAACACTAACGGAAACACTTATCTGTCGGGATTTATGTTTAATTTTTTTTAAAGGTAAAGTGCAGGTTAATTTGTTTTATTATTACTTTATATTTTGTATTAATAAATTTTATATAAATGTTTTGGTGTTGTAGAAAGAATCATCTGAGTTTTCATTATATCTTATGGAGGAAATTCACTTTGATTTATGAGTGTTTTGATACACAAACATGCTTAAGGAATGAATTATGCTCGTAATCCAAGGTTCCACGGTATTTATCTCGAATGTATATTGAAGATAAATTCCTCCTTGCTGACACGGCTGTGTTGTGTGTTCTCAGGTATGGGTACTGGCCCTATGGGTTCTTTAAGCGTTTGGGAGTTCCTGGTCCTAAACCGGTACCATTTTTTGGATCCTTGTTAGAATATCGTAAGGTGAGTTTATATTACATTATAAACATTTTACAGAAACTACTCTATACATTCAGTGTGGGAAATATTCACAGATTAGATTTTCCTCATTATTAGGGACTTCATAATCTGGATATGGCGTGTTTCCAGAAGTACGGCAAGATTTGGGGGTGAGTGTGTTACAGTCTGGAGTTAGAACTGCTGAACTGCTGCTTATCCCAGGTGATTCAGCTCCTGTCAGGATTGATTTCTGTTTTTATAACATCAGAAGAATTCGTCCATTTCTCCCCACACAGGCCACTCAGCTGCTTGTTCTGTGGCTTGTCATTTTGAGACTAAACCCCTTCACCTCGCTCCTGGCAGGTCTGCCTCTGTGCACCAGACATCTTCTGGAGTTAATCCAGAATGCAGCTGTAGGACCTGACCTGCATGACCACCCCACCTCACCTCACCTCCTCCACTGGCTTCCTTAAGCTACTTCATCAGATTTAAAACATTGATGTTTGCAGCCCACAACATCCCAGCACCCACGTACTGTAGCTCAAAGCTCTTATCCCACTCCACACTGCATCACGTTCCCTCCAAGTCTTTAGCACTGGTCCCACCATCCCTCAGGGATCGAGGAAGTATCTCCATTCTGACACCTAGATAGTAGAAGGAACTTCCCCTAGATGTCCAGACTGCGGAGAATTATAGCATACGATATTCATGTTTCTTTTCGGGCTAGAAGTGTATCATGTTACATCAGAAGTCTGATATTTGTCCATGTTTATTGCAGTATTTTTGAGGCCAGACAGCCGGTGTTCTCCATCATGGACAAAGATATTATAAAAACCGTCATGATTAAAGAGTGTTACTCTCTCTTCACCAACCGCAGAGTGAGAACACACAAAAAGCTAAAATTATAAAATATTAAGATATTTAACTGTGATTGATTTTAATTAATTATTTTGTTCAGAATTTCCGTCTGAACGGCCCTCTGAACGACGCCGTGGTCTTCGCAGAGAACGAGGACTGGAAGAGAATCAGGAGCGTTCTCTCTCCATCCTTCACCAGCGGCAGACTGAAGGAGGTGTGTGTGTGTGTGTGTGTGTGTGTGTGTGTGTGTTCGTGTGTGGTGCAACAACATTAATTAATTTAGGTTAATGATTAAATGGACTACAGTAAGTAGATTTTATTTTGTATTTTTCAGATGTTTGGAATCATGAAGTCCCATTCTCGTTCTTTAGTTGAAAATCTGCAGAAGACGTCAGAGCGAGGAGAATCAGCAGATATCAAAGAGTAAATAACGTGTGCTGCTTGTGAAATATTAAAGCTTTAACTGGATGTTTATTTCACTGCTGCTGATTTGGTTTGGTGTTTTTGGTCATTTTAGGTTTTTCGGAGCGTACAGTATGGATGTGGTGACGAGTACAGCGTTTAGTGTCGATATCGACTCCCTGAACAACCCCAAAGATCCCTTCGTATCCAACGTCAAGAAACTGCTAAAGTTTAACTTCTTCAACCCCGTGTTCCTCGCCGTCGGTAATTACTGATCTGCTTCTTAACATTACGTTAAAGTTTATTTTCACATTTGTTGTTTCTGTTTGTTCTTTCAAATAAGGATTTCTATCAGCTGATATTTTACTTTCTCTTCTGTTTCTTTAGTTCTCTTCCCCTTCATCACACCCCTGTTGAGGAAAATGGGTTTAGCCTTTTTCCCGAGGGAAGTGACTGCTTTCTTTTGCGCCTCGATGCAGAAGATCAAGTCTGAACGTGTGGCGAAAGATCATAAGGTAGATCTAAAGAAGAGTTTGTTAAACATTTTACATTTTATTGAGGCCTTAATGTTGTCTTTTGTCTCTGACTGTCTGCAGAGGAGAGTGGACTTCATGCAGCTGATGATCGATTCTCAGAAATCAGAAAGCAACCAGGGTAACTTCCTCTAATAAAGCCCTCTAATAATTAATTTTTTACTAATCATGCCTCAAATCTAAGAATTAGATATTTAACCCCTCACAGTGTCTGTCCAGTTTTCTGCTTTATCCAATTTTTAATTCGTTAGGTTCCTATAAAGAAGAGAAATGCGTGTGCACCAAGGTGACCTTGTTCTCACGTGAAGACTGAGAAAAAAGAAGGAAAAAAATAGTTTCTCTTCTGCAAATCTGAAATAGTTTGGCTAGTTTTAAAATGTATTTCTTATCAAAGTGTTTTTGGGGATTTTGTCAGGCTGTAAATTTGTTCTGTAACCTCTATTTGATGTTATCTCAAACACACCTGAAGAAAGACATTTCTAACATCAAATTATGTGGAAAAAAATGTTCACCTCATTCATCAGTGATTTGTCTGAAAGTATCATTCTGCGGGTTGGTGTTTCATACTGTACTTCATTTATACATCTGTTCCTCCCACCCTGATGGATCGGTGACTGTACTTTCCTCCCATAGCACAGTTTTGCCACCTTTACCTCTCCGAGTAGATCATAGGACACAGCCTTGTGCTTGTGCATGTCCCTGGTGGCAAGTCCCACATTATAGGCATCCCTGTGCCGTATCCCTGTGCCGTATCGCTGTGCCGTATCCCTGTGCCGTATCCCTGTGCCGTATCCCTGTGCCGTATCGCTGTGCCGTATCCGTGTGCCGTATCGCTGTGCCGTATCGCTGTGCCGTATCGCTGTCTTGGATGGTTTTATCACTCCTTTTTTTGGATATCATCATCAGCCCTGGGCCATGTAATGTTTTGGTGGAAATTTGCCAAATTGAATTTGAGGTTGACACTGTTGTCTTTTGTTACCATGAGCAAGCCCTCCCATGATGTCTGGTCTGCACATGACAATACTTTCCATGCTGGAACCTGTTGTTGGTGCTTGGGATCCTGGAACTTGGCGTGGGTACTGGCCAGAAACTTGTGAGCCTGCGTTTTGGGACTTTGGGAAGTGCTTGTCAGGTTCCTGAAGCCCTGGGGTGTACTAGGTACGATGTACTCAAAACTTGGCAAACTTATGCAACTTTAAACCTTCAGTTTCTTCACCATGGCTTTCCTTGGCAGTTTATATCGGTCATTGTCAGCGCTGTTTAAATTCCACCTCAGGTCATTGTGCCATCCTCAAATACGCAACGCCTAACCTTTATCAACATATCACCTGCCCCGCTAGGGACGAAAGGACCCTAGATCATCTAAAGATGGCTACAAGGCACAATCTCATCCCCCACGACTACTCATTTGGACAATGACCATGGCACCATCTTTTTCATGCCAAAAGCAAATTTTTTACATTTTATTTTATCTTATTTGTATAGCGCTTAATAAGCTGGCTATTGTTGAGATACTGCAAATGTTCAACGTCAGTCTTTCTGAGGAAACGAAGGTCAGGATCTTCTATCACTAATCATCTAAACTTTGTAAAGCTAAAGTCACTAGTGCAGTGATCATGGATGCAAAGCAGCTTTAGAGAATCAAAAAAAAATATGGAAATGTTTATGAAATGTGAGAAAATGTTTATGAAACAAAATGATCAGACCGTTTCCTTCACACCTGGTTGATGGAGCACATTACTCACCACATGGCACATTTGCACATGGTATTCCTATTTTATTCTGTCAATTGACTTGGGGTAGATCAGTTCATTCAGGATGAAGCTGAAACGTGGTACAGTATGAGGAGAGCCTATAACATCCTGACCAAAATCTGTCGTCATTTTCCACTTCTGGGGTCAAATCTGATTAAAGTAAACCAGACAATGACACAATCATGATAAGTTATGTGTGTATGTGTGTGTGTGTGTGTGTGTGAAGGTCTGAATGATTATGAGATCTTGTCCCAGTCCATGATCTTCATCTTTGCTGGTTATGAGACAAGCAGCAGCACACTTTCATTTCTCTTCTACATTCTGGCCAGTAATCCAGATACAGTGAAGAAACTACAGAAGGAAATTGACGATACATTCCCCAATAAGGTAAATTATAATTTTATATACTGTCTTAAAAATATTTTATACAAATAAGTTTTTATACAGCTTTTTATGTCAGTTAATAACAGCTGTTTTATCATTCTGAAGTGAGAATAAAAAGGTTTACACCAAGACAGGGGTTTAGAGACTGAGACACTGAGATGGAGACAGGCTTACACACAGAGACCAAGGCAGAGATGGACACAGAGGCGATGATTAGCTTTGACCAGGAGACGGAGACAGCAGTGCACATTAACTGTGTCTTGTCTTTTGGTCTTCAGGGTGAAGTTGATTATGACGGTGTGATGAACATGGATTATCTGGATGCTGTTCTGAACGAGTCGCTCAGGTTGTACCCGGTCGTCCTTCGTTTGGAGAGAGTCTGCAAGAAAACTGTTGAAATAAATGGTCAAGTCATCCCAAAGGACTCAGTCGTCATGGTCCCCATTTACGCCCTGCATAGAGACCCTGAATACTGGCCTGATCCAGAGACCTTCAACCCTGACAGGTACAAAGACAGTCTATGACAATCAGTCCTGCGCTGGTGGACATAGGATAGCTGTCACCATCTGTTCTTTATGTATTTCTATGCTTGCATCTTTTTTGGTCAATCCTAGCGGTTCCCTTTTAGATGATCCTCTTAAAGGGGTTCCCGTACTCATGTGACTGGATTTGATATTGTTGACCACCATGTCATGCTTACATGCCTTTTAATAATGAGGCAGTGGTTGGACAGACAGTTAAGGATCTACAGTAGGTGTCTGAGTCGAGCCTCAGTACTGCCACTGTTGAGCCCTTAAGCAGAACCCTTAACCCTATCTGCTCCAGCGGCGCTGTATACTGGCGGACCCTGCACTCTGACCCCGGGTCCTCACGGGGATATGTGACAAAAATGTGACAAATAATTTAATCTTAATCTAAAACTTCATAGCCGAGCCCTGGTCTCCTGGCAGATCTGATACCAAGAGCCAGCTCACTGTAGAGTATGGCTTTTAAAACACGGAGATTAGGGACAAAATCAGGAAAAATCCCCCCAAAATTATTTTTCATTAGGGATCCTATTGTACCATGTGATGCCAAGGAGTTTGTGGAGGCAGCAAAGGTGTTTGAGGCAATATTCTTTCTATCCTTCTATTAGGCACCACAGACGCACAGACATGAGGTGAGGTCTTGCGTGAAATAAGAGGTTTTTATTGTATAATAATGGGAAAGATCAGAGAAAAGATGGGCGAATTAAGGCAAGAAAAAATAAAAGATTAGTGTACATGCACGTGTGTGTCTGAGGCAGGGTCCAGCGGTCTGGTGAGCGACGCCTGTGGCAGATTAATGGTCAGCTTTCACAGACTACTCAGCAGCATGATCACATTAAAGGGGAGAAGGCCACTCACAGTCTCTTAATAGTGGCGGCAGGCGGGAGTTAAAAGTGACAGAGGCGGCGCGGCTAAATTCACAAGCTTTCCATGTAAATGTAATTCCTCCTAAATAGCGCCTGTGTGTTGATGGTCCGTGTTGTTTCAGGTTCACTAAGGAGAATAAGGAGAGCATCGAGCCGTATGCGTACATGCCGTTTGGTTTAGGACCCAGGAACTGCATCGGGATGAGGTTCGCCCTCGTGGCCATGAAGCTGGCTGCTGTTCAGATACTGCAGAGATTCGACATCAGTCTTTCTGAGGAAACGAAGGTCAGGATCTTCTAACGCTAATCATCTAAACCTTGTAAAGCTAACATCACCCCTAAAACCTAATTAAGTTCTGCTTTTAAAGCCTATCAATTTGTGTTGTTTATTTTTATATTCTGTTCAGGAGGTCATTTTTACTTTTCTCATCTTCTAATCAGGTTCCTCTGGAGCTGAACAACAGTGGACTTCTGGCTCCTAAAAACCCCATAAAACTTAAATTCACTCCTCGGAAGATGCCAGACTCCTGCAGCAGTAACCACGTTAACTCTTAGATGTTGTTTTTTTTAATTGTTTTTACTGAAATTAGTTGTTTGCAATCATGTGACTATCATAACACACAATACCTCTCTGGAGGGCAGGAAACCCAAAACCGAATGGACAAGATGGAGGAAGTTCATATTGTGCTAGTTTAGATGATATACTGAGAGAATAGGGCAAGAAGAAGATCACGAAATATGTCGGATGTGGTCCTTATGTTATAACGATTGAAGGAATTGAAAGAATTGAAAGAGTGCCTGTTATGGAGGCAGTAGATATAAGTTCCTTGTCCTCACATGCACTTCCTGCCCGTCTCCTCATACTCTGCTGTGATTGGTGGGTCAAGCTGTCAATCAAGCTGACTGGTTCTTTACATTCACCTGTCTTTTGTGTAACTGTTTAGCCTGATTTTTTTGTAAAGAAGATTTTCTTTACAGACTTACAATGTAGAGAAATGTTAAACTACATGAACATGGACACACATCTTACTAACTCCGCACACTACAGTTCTTTCTGATCATTTTTGAAAAATCCTCCTGGTTATGACCAGTTATGACCATCTCCTCATGGACTCTCTGTTTAATCGATTAGAGCGATCATAAACACAGAGACAATAGTGCCTTTGTAGAAAATCACTTCCTGACCTCCAGTAACAGTTCACGCCACACATCGGGAGTGAGGCCATGTGCAAACGACCTCATCTCACTTTAAAACCTTTTTCCCCACAATATCAGACAACCACTCAATCTATATTAGAAATTGCATTCTCTATTAGGTGTGTAGTGATACTGTGTAATCCACAGGTTTAATGCTAAACCACATATAATTCTCATTTATACATGTTAACAAATTAACAATCATGTAGCAGATTTTATCAGAAAGTAACATGTTACTTTGATATAGCATATTATATATATTTTATTATCTTGATCACAAAAATCCCAATAAATCCACCTTGCATATCCAAAACACTGTACGCTCTATCATTTCATTTGGATCTCCTGGTGAGTTCATATCCTCACATGGTTCCTCATATCACTGCTGTACAGCTGACAGGCAGCTCACCCTCTCCTCCCTCCTCAGACACTCAGATCTCAGCATGCCAAGCAGATATCTCACTCTGGATGTCAGCTGATCTGTTTACGTACTTAAATTAACATGAACAGAAAGAAACCCCGCCCCAACAGTGTTTTAGACGTCAGTAAAATACAGTATTGGTGCTGATTTAATTTTTTATGTTATACATATAATACAGAATATGTGTGTGTGTGTGGCCAGAGCAGCTTCTTCTGAAATCTATGCAACATCGAAGTGACTGAGCTCGCTTCCCGAAACATTTCAGGTTGCTAACTTTAGCCGTTTTGGAGAGACGATTTTATATGAGCCCCGAACATGGTCATTTTTCAGTGTTACACTGACTCACTTCAAACAATAATCATTTAAAATGAAAATTATCATATTTCTTCATGAGTATTGATGCTAAAATTAGTGTAAGCTTCTAGAAGCATATTACCTGAAGCAAAATTGTTGCTTAACCAAATTAGTTGGTTTTTGGTAAGAACTTAAAAAGCAAATACATCTGTAGTGTCTGTAACCATGTCACATTCATGTTGCAATATTGTAACAATTTAGCATTTTAGAAGTTTCATTTGAATAACAATTAAGATTATTTAAAGATTTGAATTAAAAAAAGTTATGGACACTAAAACATAAATGAGCATGAAATTGTATTTAGCAAATGTGTTTCTTTTTATCTGATAAAACTATAAATGTGAATGCATGTTTACAAAAAAACCAAAGCTTGGATCGGGAAATAAGAAGCGTTAAGTATTATCCAGTATGATAATTCACTTTACACCTCGATGAGACACTTTAGCACCAATACCATGTTTTGGCCGTTATGGAAGCAGCCAAGCACCATGTAGATGTTAATCTGTTAGAAGTGACGTCTTCGTGTATCATGGGGGTGTCCAGTTAAAGTGCAAAGTTAAACCTTTTAATAGTTCGTATTTTATCATTCATGGAAAAACTATCTTTCTACATTAATAACATTTCCATGAAATCCCTTTAGAACAGTTCCACTGGATAGTATTACAACAACATGGTAATAAAAGGGCAAGGGCATTTTATGAGTTGTAGGTAAACACCTTTATTGTACATTAAATTACATGATTTTATACATGCACTGTATCACATGTATTAACTCTGGAAACTAATCCAAATCCATGCTGGAGAAAATATAATATAATGATAACTAAATTATATATATATTATGCTATGCAGAAATCTCTCTACAAAACATTAACTCAGGAAAATACCCAATCCAGGATTACTGAGTGTTTACTCTTCCTGATGACGCTGCTGCAGTTAATCAGTTTATAACACCGCCGCTGATACACACTTCCTCTCCTGGTCATGTCTGCCCACTTTTACAACACAAATAAGCAACAACAGCTTCATAAATGAGCCCAAAATAAGTCCAATATAATTATAGTATGTTACAGCCGCAAAGCTAACATTAATAACATACAGTATTGAACTACAATACACACACACACACACACACGCACAGGCACTACCAGTTAAACCTTTTCTAACTCCATAGTTTTTTCTTATTTGTATTTCTTTACACAATAATCTCCTCTGAACAGTTGATATTGAGATGTATATCTGCTCCTTCTGCTCTGTGAAGCTTCGTAACGCCTCTAATCTGAGGTGCTGCTTGAGGTTAATTGGTGACTCTAAATGAACGTCTCCTCTGCAGCAGAGCTCAGTTCTGGTCTTCATGAGAACCTTCATGGATTAAAATTTCAAATTCATAATTACAATTTCTATTTGTCACGTACACAACCGTACACAGTATGATGTTCAGTGAAACGCTTAAGTGAAGGTTCATGACCTTAAACAAGCGAAGAAAGACATTGAAGATCGACAGACAGACAGATTCCCCTGTAATAATAGAAGAGAAGAAACAGAATAGAATTAAACAGAAATAAATAACATGTATAATGTATGGTGTATTAAATGAATAAATGATATAGATTGTGCAGTATCAAAGGGGTATAAACTGAATGACTTGTGACTGTTGTTGCTTCACTTCCTAAAGCCATGTGTGTTATTTTATAGTTTATAATGTAGAACTGTAGAATAAACACTGGATGTGGAGGGGTGTACTAACTTATGACTGGTACTGATCAGTCTGCTGCTTGTACAGTGTGTGTCTGTCATTATCCAGTAGATCTTGATCACATGATCACACTCAAGCAGCAGACTATGTGAAAATTAATATTTGTGTCATGTTCAAAACTTTTGACCCCCGGCTGTACATATTTATTTATTTATTTATTTATTTATTTCACCAAAAATGAAAATCGCCACAAACGCCGCGACCCGCAACAAGCGACTTGAAAGAGAAAGAAGCGCAAAGCCGCGATTAAAAAAATGGATCTGGCAACCACGGTGGGCGTGTCCTCTGTGTCACGCCCACCGGTACGCCTGCCGGTACGGTACAGCTGCGCGAGAGGAAACCGACCTGAGAGCAGTTTTAGACTCGCGGACCAGGTTTAATCTAACAGGCTCTCGTTCTGAAGCTGATCTCAGACCTGTGTACAGCCCCGGATGTAGAGTCTGTGTGAGCGACGTACACAGAGGAAGAGTTTGGAAAAGTTTTTGGATTTCAGTTTTGGAGAATTTTAATTTACTTACATTAAATAACTGAGGAATTTGGAACTAAGCCAAATCCCTAAAATAAATACTAACGCGTGCAATAAAAGTGTTGAGGGTTAAAGGCGTGTGTTTATGAGGGAGCATTAGGCTGAATGTGTGTGTGTGTGTGTAAGTTAATCATTAACTATAGGAGCGGGTTTAAATCTGTGTGTGTGTGTACTGAGACTCTACACTGAGGTCTGAGATCAGGATCATTTATACACTAACACTCACACTGATCACCACCATGGAGCTCTGGTGGAGGTTTACAGCTGAGACCTGGACCCTGATCATCATCCTCATCAGCCTCATCCTGCTGTAAGTGCTCTCTCTCTCTCACACACCCCACACACACACACACACACACACATCACACACACACACACACACACCCACATCACACACACACACACACACACCCACATCACACACACACACACACACACACACACCCACATCACACACACACACACACACACACACCCACACACACACACACACATCACACACACACACACACACACACACACACAGGGTGAAGTTATAACGTCCTGAGACTAACAGAACGGCAGTACAGTCGGAATCAGTGCGTAGTTCTGGTGATAATGTGGTACGTCTAGTCCCTGGTGATGCCCAGCTCCACCTGTACTCTACCACACCACTACTACACTGTGTACACTGCTCTAAACAAGGATTCTCACATTCCTGATTTTTTTCTTGCATATTTGTCACACATACTGTAAATGTTTAGATTATCATTAACACATTTTAATATTACACAAAGATAATAAGAGTAAACACAAAATACAGTTTTTAAATGAAGATTTCATTTCATTCCTGTGTGGAAAAGTAATTGCTCCCTAAACCTAATAATAAAGGTCTTTGACTCTTATGTGATGTCATGGAATGGAATGTGCCACCAACTGCCATCAACTGTTGACCGAGTCTTTCACATCATCGTGGAGGAATTCTGGCCCGCTCTACTTCTCAGAATTGTTTAAATTCCGCCACATTGGAGGGTTTTCGAGCATGAACGGCCTGTTTAAATGTCACCCCACAGCATCTTAATCAGATTTAAGTCCGGACTTAGACTAGGCCACTACAAGTTCATTCAGAGGTGGAATCATTAAATGTGACAAATATGCAAAAAATAATCAATCAGGAAGGGCAAATACTTTTTCACAGCGCTGTACTAAGATGTCTAATTACTTTATTAGTAGAGTGTGTACAAACATACCATATTAGATACCTGCTGAAACTACTCACTGTGGTATGTAACTGTTGTTCTACCACGGTACCCAGTGCAGTGCCCCCTTCTGGTTTACCACAGTCACATTTCCTGAAGGTCCTGATGAAGATCAGCGCACAGTGGAACCTCGGATTACGAGTAACGCGGTTCGCAAGTGTTCCTCGCAAAAAATTTCGTTTAAAATTTGGCGGGTTAAACGAGCAAATCTTTGTTTACGAGCACTGAGTATCATGTATCACGCATGCGCTTCTTGTTTTGACGCTGAGTGAAACTGCGATCACAACTGAGCCAACGGTTCTTCTCTCTCTCACTGCGGAATTGTGGGTAATCGTCTCCCCTGCTGGGTTTCAGTGCGTGTGCGTCACTCGTATAGTCAACAACTTTGAACATGTGTACTGTTTACTATAACACTATGACCACATGTGTGTGTGTGAGTGCAAGTTGTCCCACACAGTTGCCCCCTTAAGTAAGACGTGAGTGGGGGAGGGAGTCATTCCGCCTGTCATCTTATTTTAGCTTCACACACACATACACAGCGTGCTCACGTACCAACACATACACATACACTTTGTTGTACAAAGCACCACAAGAGACAATAATAACAATGATACAGTATTATTATGTACCTGGACATTTTGCGCCATATCTACCAATGCTCTTGGTCCATAACACTGTCAAGTGCAATTTCTGAGTTACCCATTTAACTTGTGCAACACCTAGAGGTGGAAAGAGTAATAATTACAAGTAAAAGTACTGTTACTTTAGTGAACTTTTACTGAAGTACACGTAAAAGTTACTGAGTTAATTTTTTTTAACAGCGGGGGTGGCGGGGGGGATGGAACACACTCGCATAATAAATCTGTTCCCTTTGTTGTGCTTGAAATCAAAGTGGTCACTTAAATATGACCAGGGGTTTGCTTCAT
>JAQQZT010000010.1:299324-309673 GCA_030068275.1 Clarias platycephalus | reverse complement strand
AGGGGAAAAGTAAAAGTGTGTACAAACAACATAGCACAATGCATGTGTGTGAATGGCCGAAATGTGGTTGTAAATAAATCATTTTGTCGCGTAAGGGCGGATCGTGGAATAGGAAGGTGGACTCAGGTGCAGGTTGAGGTGCGGGTCATGAGCCTCTCAGATCTTCTGCGGTGCCGCCGTAGTGAGAGCGGAGACGTTGGTGCAGAGATATGAGATCCGTAGCGTTGCATTGGTGCCGAGACGTGAGCTAGAGCCGTGGTCGTGAAAGCGGAAGTGTTAGATCAAAGCCGTGAAGTCCGTCCGCGATGTCGACGTGCCAAAACGTGAAGCTGAGCCGTAGTCGAGGAAGTGAGAGCGAGAGTTCAAAGCCGTGAGATCCGTCAGCGAGGGCGTCAAGCCAAAACACTGTATTTTACTTAGAGGACAGTTTACGATGCGTCGTAGCTGGGACACATGGAAGGTGGGGTGGATGCGTCTCATGGACGACGGAAGAAGAAGTCGGACAGCGCACGGGTTGATAATCCTGGTTATTGTGAAGGGTTCGATGAAACTGGGAGAGAGCTTGCGTAAAAGTGTCTTTAGGGGGATGTCTCTGGTGGCGAGCATGACTCCTATTCGATACCTGGGGGTTTCTTGTATGACCTGGATGCTTGGAGCAGGGATCGTCTGGCTCGTAACCATGTACGTCTACAGCGGCGGACAAAATGTTGCGCCGAGGGGACCTCTACTTCCTCCTCTTGAGTTGGGAACAGTGATGGTTGGTAGCCCAGACAGCACTGAAACGGAGAGAGCCCTGTGGAGGAAGATAGTTGGGAGGGGTGAGCTTATGATGCAAGTATTCCCATCAGATGAGGGTAGGCCAGTCACGAAATTCAGCGAGATGTGCGACCAAGGATGGTGAGGTATGGGTAGGGGTCTGAGGAGACCAACTGGAGGGCGGTTGTTGGGTTTACAGAGTGTGCAGATGTCGCAGGCTGCCACAAAGCTGGAGACATCCCTCCCTTCCTACATCATAATTTCTTTCGGCCGGAGATAGACAGCGGGAATACAACGAGCAGGGGTGCAGCTTGTTGTCTCATGGGGACCTCTGGGAAAGGATTCCGCCAACGCCAGCGTTGGAAGCGTCCACTTCTACCACAAACTGGCGAGATGGGTCAGGTATGGTGAGAATGGGAGCTGAGGTGAAGCGTCTCTTGAGGTCTGCGAAACCTTGTCTGCCTCCTCGTTCCAGTAGAACCGCATTTTGGAAGAAGTCAGGGAGGTTATGGGAGCGGCGATGGAACTGTAACCCTGAATAAAGCCCAGGAACCGTTGGAGGTCACGTCGAGAGGTTGGCGTGAGCCAGTGGGAGACGGCCTGGACCTTGGCTGGCTCCATCTCCAGTCTGGACGGTGAAATAACAAAACCTAGGAATGTTGTGGAAGTTGTATGGAACTCACACTTCTCGGCTTTAAGGAAGAGATTGTTCTCTAGGAGCCTCTGCAGAACTTTGCGAACGTGGTGCCGGTGCTCCTCCAGGCCTCGGGAAAAAATTTAAATGTCGTCCAGATACACGAACACAAAAGAGTTCAAGAAGTCACGGAGGACGTCATTAATGAGGGCCTGGAACACGGCAGGGGCGATGGTCAGTCCGAACGGAACCACCAGATATTCGTAGAGCCCAGTGGGTGTGTTGAAGGCTGTTTTCCACTCGTCGCCCTCCCGGATGCGGACGAGATGATAAGCATTTCGTAGGTCGAGTTTGGTGAAGATGCCCGCTCCTTGGAGGAGTTCAAAGGCGGTGGCCATGAGTGGTAACGGGTAATGGTTCCTGACGGTTATCTCGTTAAGCCCTCTATAATCTATACATGGGCGAAGGGTCTTGTCTTTTTTCTTGACGAAGAAAAACCCCGCCCCAGCGGGCGAGGATGATGGACGGATGATGCCGGCAGCGAGGGAGTCCGTGATGTACTTATTCATGGCCTCTCTTTCTTGGCGTGCCAGAGAGTAAAGTCTGCCTTTTGGGGAGAGGTGCCGGGAAGAAAATCAATAGGGCAGTCATATGGTCGATGCGGTGGGAGCGACATGGCTCGGGTCTTATTGAAGACCTGCCTGAGATCATGGTACTCGGTGGGGATGTTGGAGATGTCCAGGGTTTCATCGCGCGTGGCCAGGACAGAAGCCGGAGGAAGTGCTGAGTGCAGGCATGTCGAGGAGGGACTCCAACCCGTGATGACGTGCTTGTTCCAGTCGATCTGGGGACCATGGAGGGCTAGCCAGGGAAGTCTGAGGACCAAAGTGGTGTGTGATTTTTTCATGACGAAGAGGCAGATCTCCTCAGAGTGATTACCTGACGTCCTTAAAGTTAGAGGTGGGGTCCTACGAGTGATGGGTGGAAGCTGGCTCCCGTCCAAGGCCTGAACGGCTAGCGGAGGGTCCAGTGGTACACAAGGAATCCTTAATGTCTTGACAGTGGAGGCGCTGATCAGGTTCCGATCGGAGCCGGAGTCAATGAGTGCTTGAATAGAGTGGGCCTGGCCGCCGATGATTAGGTTTACGGGCATAAAGGACGTGGTGGTGGGAGTCTGTCGGGAGAAGGAATCTCTAGTGCCCCCAATCTGATCAGAGGCCGCCTCCCTTTTACTGGACAATCTTTAAGCCTGTGTTCTGAAGCTCCACTGTAAAAACAAGCCCCTTGTAGACGGCGTCGGCGTCTCTCCTCGTCTGAGACGCGAATCCTGCCTAGCTGCATGGGCTCCTCTCGATTAGTCTGCTTCGGAGTAGGGGACACGGGGTCTGATCTGGTTTGGGGAGATCTCCTGGTGGGGGACACGCCCCTGGATGTGACGAAACAACACACAATAATCCAGCGGCGAGACAGCGCGCTGCGCTTCCTTATAAGCCGGAGGAAATCAGTGGCAGATGAGAAACCGGTATGACGGCGGGGCGGTCCGGTAGGAGCGATGACAGCGTGGGAAAGGAAATGTCAAGGGTCTTTGATCGGCGCGAAGGAACTGAGAACGTGACACTTTTAGTGAATGTAAAATGTTCGTGTGAACTCGCGGCGCGCGTGTGCGCTCTTTCACTTTGCCGAATTTTGATCTAAAGCCAGATGAACGCGCACACCAATATGAGAGATTTATAAGAGATTTCACTTTCCGAGAAATATAACAAACACAAATTTATATGTGTTAAATAAGCGCTGTCTTTGCGGCGCTGTGCGAAACGCACGCCGATGTTCAGTCATAACCTTTATCTCAGTCATAATATACTAACATGTTTTTGCTGTGTAGTGGACCGCGCGCGCACAACCTCTCGCAGGCGAGCCTCTGAATACTCCGTTTTAACGGGGGTGGGGATAAGAAGTAGACTAATGATTACGAATACGTCGGGGAAAACAGCAAGGAAACTGACTGGCCATTTTAATAATTCATTGATAAGTTTATGTCTTTGGTTTCGGCTGTGAGTGGATGCGCTGTAGTAATCCATGTTTTATACGAATTACATAAGATGATTTTTTCCCCATTAGTTTATATAAAAGCAGACATTTTGCTTTCTGTAAGTATATATTTTTCATGTCTGAGAGGCAAGTATACACGGAGTTTCGGTTCATTTTCTGACGTGCTCAAGTTCACAGAAACCTGTTTGCTTTCATTATTTTACAACATCATAACGTTTTCTTGTCATTGTGCATGCAATAAAAGTAGATTCTTATAAAGGCTATGTAGCTTATATAGGTTTATTATATAGTTTTTTCCCATTAATCTGACAATACCTGGGGCTCACCCACGAGTTCAGAGTGTTACACATGATAAAATATAAAGGCTCACCGTGTTAACATTTACTTTGCTTAAATTTGATGGAACTAAGAAATGCCTATATTTAATTTAAGTTCTAAATTTGTACTGTAATTTTAGTACTGTGATGGTAAATTCGTTTAATGTTTCACTTGTATTTTATAAGGTTTTTGCCGGCGGTGGTACAGCACAAAGGGGGTGCAGGGATGTAAAAATTTAATTTTGTTAAAATGTTTTCATTATTTATTAAAGAACATTATGATGATCATAACAGCCTACTGCATTCAATTCTTATAATAACCCAAAAACACATCGACATCTGCTGGCGCAGTAGCACGTCCTGACAATGTTTTAATGTTTATGGTGATTTATTTTCATTTATTTCAGTTAATAAATTTACTACGAATTTAAAGAACACAAAATATAAGATGACAAAAAACATACATGCATAGCTTTTCTAATTACACATGATAAAATCTAAAGGCTCACTGTGTTAACGTTTACTTTGCTTAAATTCGATCCTAATAAGATTTAATTTAATTTGAATTCTACATTTGTACTGTAATTTTAGTACTGTGATTATGAATTCGTTTAACTACAGTGTTTCACTTGATTTTATCCGCTACTATGTGCAGCTCTAAAGGAGCACGTCTCATTAATTCTTGAGAGAATTAACTGATGTGTGTGTACAGCGCACGTGTACTGTTTATTATACTGTGCGTGGGCTGTGTGTGTGTGTGAAACTCAAATAAGAGAGGAGGAAGATTTACCGTGTAAGACGAGAACAGGGAGAGGGGGGTCTGATTCCTCCTTTCCTCTTACTTTAGGTTCACACACATGCACAAACACACACAGCGCCTGTGCGCATAAAAGGAAACACTTATCTGTCGGGATTTATTTGTACTTTTTTTTAAGGGTGCAGGTTAATTTGTTTTATTTTTACTTTCTATTTTGTATTAATAATTTTTATGTATTTATTTTTTGGGGCTGTGGAACAAATCATTTGAGTTTCCATTATTTCTTAAGGAAAAATGCCTTTGGTTTACAAGTGTTTTAAGAAACGTGCCCGCTTCCGGAATGAATTACAGTATCCTCGTAATCCAATGTTCCACTGTATTGTAAATACAGGCACTGTGGGGCTGATGCTTAGTTCACATAGGCCCATGTCCTTTGCTTTGATATTACCTCCTCATGCAAAACTGTATTAATCTGACTTATTGTGGTCCCAACACTCCTGTAGGATGGCCTTAGTTGGATGTGATTCTTTATGTGCTTGTAAATTAGCCCAATAAACTGTCACAACCATGATCACCTGAGCACTCCCGTTCCATGTTCCCAACCACTCCTTGCATCTCACCGCCTCACTCTCCGCACACCTGGGTACTATCTCTTATTACCTCTCATGCCTATTTAAACCACACTCTGACACCATCACCACACCGCCAGTTTATTGTATGCCTTAATAGCCCAATATTCCAGCGTTTCTCTCGTCACAGCCTGCCAGAACTCCACCACATTTCATTCCACCGACTATGCTTTCGTCTCTCGTTTTGGACTTTTGGATGTTTCACATTACCGACTTCTAACTGGTTACCGACCAAGAGCTTGAATCACAGACTTTCTCCCGTCTCTCCCGCTTCTAATTCCCAGTGGCGTTTCTCCCATTTTGTAAATTACCGGACTTGTTTGGTTTTAAAAGTGGCGCCAAATAACAGATGCCAAATTCTAAGGTTCTTAAAAAAGCTAGCTACTGTACATTTACATGGACAATTTTCTTAATGACTACTGAAATCATTCTATTTCAACTTAAATGTTTACATGGATACTGAACTTATTAGATGTGCAGTTACATCTAAAAACCTTTTAATTAGAATATAAACATTTTGACATGTTAAAACAGGCTCTGTTCGCTGTAAAGTGTTAAACAGAAACATGGAGAACAGATGGAGAAGAAATATTTTTCTTTTTTTTGTGTGTAGCAATACAGCTCCAATCACATCAAGTTGCTGATGACACAATCATGGTGGGTCTTATCAGCAAGCATACAGCATACAGAGAGGAAGTGCAGAGGCTGGTATAAAGGTGTAAAGGCATCAATCTGTTTCTGAACATCGATAAAACAAAAGAAAAAGTTGTTGACATAAGGAGGACACGGAGCGACCACGCTTCACTGAACATCAACCGCTCCTCTGTGCAGATAGTAAAGACCACCAAATTTCTTGGTGTCCATCTGGAGGAGAATTTCATCTGGTCCCTCAACACCAGCTCTTTGTACAAGAAAGCCCAGTATGCGTCTTTTCTTACTTAGAAAGCTGAGCAACGCCCAGTTTCCACCACTGATTCTAACCAGTTTTTATAGAGGGACTATCAAGAACATCCTGAGCAGCTGCATCATACAGTAGTCTGATTTGGGAATTGTGCCATCTCGGACGGCAAGTCCCTACAGCATATAGTGAGGACAGCCGAGATCATTGGGGTCTCTCTTCCCTGTATCACAGACATCTACACCACATGCTGCATCTCCAAAGACACCAGCATTGTGGCTGATCAGACACACCCCTCTCACACACACTTCACACTCCTGCCATCTGGAAAAAGGTACCGAAGCATTTGGGCCTCACATTCAGACTGTGCAACAGCTTTTTCCCACATGCCATCCGTCTCCTCAACAAAACTGGGACTGAACACACTGATCTACAACCATCTAGCAATTACACACACCAACCTGAAATTGTTTTTTTGCACAATAATTACTGTATATTATCAGCTGTTATTTGCACAAGTACACTTTCCTGCCTCTGCTGCTACTTTTAGAAGAACTGTTTACTGTATTTTTTTTATCCATCATGTCATTTACTTGAACAACCTCAACTCACAGTATATAGTATCACACTGTGTGTAGTATAGTATAGTACTGTGAACTCACATCACAGTACAGTATATTGTTTTTCCTTGTGTTACTGCTCTCGTTTTGCACATTTGCTCATGCACTTTGTTGTCTTTCTGTTGTCCTTTGTATAGTACTAGAAAAGTTTGTGTTAATTTATGCATGTATGTACAGTAGCACCCTGGTCCTGGAAGAACACTGTTTCATTTCACTGTGTATGGTTGAAATGACAACAAAAGCCGACTTGACTGGGCTATCCAGTTCTCCGGTACGTAATATAAGTATAACTTAATATAAGTGAACCTATTAAACTAGAAGTGGATGCTAGTGGTACTGGAGCTGGAGCAGTGTTACTTCAGGAGGATGATCAAAATAAATTGACCATTTAATGCTTTATACGTCAACAGAAGTAGTTTAAAATCGATGAGAAATTTCACTGGGAGCCAATACAGTGTGGTTAAGATAGGGGTGATGTGCTCATATCTTCTGGTTCTAGTAAGGACTTTTGCTGCTGCATTCTGGATTAACTGACTAAAAGCATGAACTGATTTTTCTGCATCATTTAGTGACATTATATTTCTCATGAGGAATTGCCATTGGCAATATCTCTGAAATGCTATCCTGGTAATATTATCTGCATGAGATTCAAATGAAAGATTGGGACATAATGAAACAGAAAGGCCATTGAAAGTTACTATGTGATCAGAAAGCTTATTTCTAGCCTAAAATCAAACTCTGAGGAACAGCAAACTTCAAGTGAGAACATGAGGAATAGTCACCATTTAAATCTACAAACTGAGAATCATCAATCAAATAGGATTTGAGACAGGAGAGGGCCATTCCCTTAATTCCTACCAAAGACATGCTGTTATTCGTCATCTACTGTTCTCAGATCATATTGACTGTAACTCTATGAGGCGGGCAGATTGTTTAATGATTTGCATGACACTGGATCTACTTAAGACAAAGAAGGAGAGGAGTCACAGTCTTCATCTGACTTCTCTTTCTTGTAGGTAAAGAAACCAAAATTTATGTCTTTAAAAGAAAAACAAAACTCAGGAAACAACCAGTGGATAAAAACAAGAAAATCTGACCAGTCTTATTGGCATAAAGGGAATATGTGCCTCAGCAACAAAAATATCTTATGGTCAATGGCTTCCCTGAAAAACAGATCAAGTTCAAGTTCAAGTAGGCTTTATTGTCATATCAACCATATACAGTTAGTACACAGTGAAACGAAACAAGTTCCTCCAGGACCAAGGTGCTACATGCAACATAAATTTACAACATACAGTAAATTAACAGAAAAACTAAACTAGCTAACTAAGAGGCCAAGTTAGCAGGCTAGCAGCGACAAGACAGATTGACCCAACATAAATTACAACATAAATTAACAAAAACTAACTAGCTAACCCAGATGACATGTTTACAGGAATCATGTAACACAATTCTTGGTTTTTTTTTCCAGATTTGGTCCGAAGAGTGAGCGGATGCCTACGCATGAGAGAGCAGAAACCCACACTTAAACATATCCAGGTACAACACTTCCTGATAATTGCGGTTCTGCTCTTCTGGTTCCTATTGAACTAATTTTATTGCTCATTTTCTTTTCTGAAATAAATATAAAAATTATTCATGAGCTTTAAGCTTTTTCACATCCTCATCCTGAAAGGTACCTTTCTTTTCCTTTTTGGAGTTTGGAGAATTTAAAAATAAAATACTTACACATCTTTAATCCATTTAGAACAAATGTGATCACCCAATGTGTGTGCATCACACCAGCGTTTCTTATAATCACAAATCCAAAAAATTGTTTCATAAGCAGATTTACAGAAAGAACAGCTGGTGTCAATGTTCTTCTTAAATCTCAAAGAAATAATGGATTTTACAAGATAATACAGCATATAAACAGCATATTGTTTCTCTCATCTTGTTAGGTGAAATATAATTAAAAGGTAAAGTCCAGAGTTTTTTCCAAGGTATTTTATTGACAAAATCACCCAGTATGACATCACATGCCAATGAATGAATGAATGAATTAATTAATATTGTATCGTTGGCCCAACTTCTTACAGTGGAATTTGTCGAAACAACAGGTAACAATGTGTTCTTGAAAACTTTGGAGAGACAGACTAAATGAATTAATAGATTAAAGTTGGGCCAGCAATTTACCTTCACTGAGACACAATCACATGATTTTATAAAACATATAACCAAAAGAAAAGTTTTGGTAAGTCAATATTACTTGAACAAAAGGTTTTAATATCTTAAAAATGGTGTATATTGTGAAATATAAAATAAGTTTTATTAATATTGACATTACTCCCATGTATGGTGGCTGAACAGAATTAGACAAGTGCAACTCAGGCTATCTTTACTTAAACATGACAGTATCATTTATCCTATATATATATATTTTTTTTTTACTTTCCCACTACTTTACTTCTACCTTAATTTGCTCCTTGCAACACAAATCAACACAAACCCAATCCTTCAGATGCAATCAGACTGCACTAGAGAAGTGAAGATGACAGTTTTGGAACTCTTAATACTGGTTGTTATGTTTTTCTTTAATAAAATATGTTTTAGATTGTTTAGAGGTTATTTTAAACAGTTTATGTTTTGTAGATGAGGCTGGTTTGTTTTCACTTATCATTATACTGTAAGGCAACCTAACGTCACTAAGGCGAGCTTATAGCTAATGTAAGGCTTCATTGTATTATACTGTAGTTCCAGCCTGGGCTTCTGATAATTTTTCTGAAAATAACATAACCATCTTTAAGTTAACATTTTAACGTTTTAATTATTTAAAATCAATAATAATAATTTTATTTAGTTCTTTTAAGTCAACCTTCTGGCTTTTTCCAATGATCAGAAGTCAATTATACATGTTATTGCTTGCTCTAAGCAAAACAGTCTCTGACTGCAATTCATTTTAGATATTTTTAAAACCGTAGCTAAGGTTCTCAAACTATTGGTTGTAGCCAATATGAACCCAAGGTGACACAGGTGTCACAAACCCTTTCAGTGTTCTGGAAAGTTTCTTGACTTTAACTCATGAAGTCCCTAAGTGACTAAGAGAGAGATATTGAGAAGAATTTTCAGGGAAAAAGCCATGTGACTTCTTTCAAAATATGTTTCATGTGGTCTGTTTGGCTGGTGTTACATCCCCCTTAATGTCCCTTAAAGGAGAAATGGTTCTGGGCTCTTATGGGGTAATCGAATCAAAATGTTTGCTACGTTTATTTTTAACATGGTGTTTTAAAAAAAAATAATATATAGGAGATTGCTTATGGTGGCTTAATAACCAGTGATTAACTGCACCTTTGTTTAATGTAAGGCCTTCTATCCTGCTATTAGTAACAGAACAAAATCCATATTTGTTTTTTCTTTGGACCACAAAAAATTACCATTTGATATTTTTTTTGGGGTGTCTGCCAAATTTTACATTTTGGAAATGTATACAGGCAATGTTTATGTCACAGTCTTATTCTAAAATGTATTAAATTTATTAGTTTTTCTCAGAATTCTACAAACAACACCCCGTAATGACAACATGAAAAAAGTTTACTTGAGATTTTTGCATATTTATCAAAAAAATAATAATAATTGAGAAAGCACATGTACATAAGTATTCACAGCGTTTGCAAAATTGAGCTCAGGTGCATCCTGTTTCCCCTGATCAT
>JAQQZT010000010.1:226524-236759 GCA_030068275.1 Clarias platycephalus | reverse complement strand
TGTGTGTGTGTGTGTGTGTGTGTGTGTGTGTGTGTGTGTGTGTGTGTGTGTGTGTGTGTGTGTGTGTGTGGTAAAAACAGTTGAGGATGAATAGTGAGGATCTTAACAGGTAACTCTGACGGCTAACACGGTTTAGATTCAAATAAAAACAGACATTAATGTTAAAGAGGGAAAAAGAACTTCTCACCACAGAGCAGCAGGACGAGCAGCGCCATCCTCCTCAACCTGGAACACACTGATCTCTCTCTCTCTATCTCTCTCTGAGCGTGTGTGTGTGTGTGTGTGTGTGTGTGTGTATTAGATGACAAGAAGTCAAAATAGGAAGTGAAATTTTCACTTTCAAGTCCTGAGCTGAATCTCCCAATTATACCTCAAAACTAACCAATCTCACACACACACACACACACACACACACACACACACACACACACACTGACCCACACACATACAGACACAGCCCCCCCAACACACACACACACACACACATGTATTTAGTGTTAGTTCACGTCGTTAACAGTTAAAGAGTTTATATAAAGAGTTAAAGGTTAGAGAAGTTAAAGATTTGGATTGTGTCTGTTTGAGTCTTTCGGATGTCTATCTAAAAGTACAGTTTGACTCTATTTGGTTCCGAAGTGTCCTTTAAATATAATCTATCAATTTAATAAATATATCAAATCCCTTTTCAAGGTCCATTTTTTCATGAGAGGTCTGTCCCCCTTTCTCAGGACGCTGCTATTGGCTGGTTTTACCTCCGGTCTTTACACCTGAGGACTGAGGACTTGCCCCGTGTCCCCACTGCTCCTGTCCCCTCCTGTCCAATCCTCAGCCTCACATCACTCATTACATTCACATTTTATACAGTCAGTCAGTCATCTTCTATACCGCTTTATCCTTATATACAGGGTCGCGGGGGGCGGAGCCTATCCCAGGAGGCTTAGGGCACAAGGCGGGGTACACCCTGGACAGAGTGCTAATCCATCGCAGGGCACACACACATACACACACTCATTCACACACTATGGGCAATTTGGGAACACCAGTTAACCTAACCTGCATATCTTTGGACTGTGGGAGGAACCGGAGTACCCGGAGGAAACCCACCAAGCACGGGGAGAACATGCAAACTCCATGCACACAGAGACGGGAATCGAGCCTGGCCGGGAATCGAGCCCGGACCCTGGAGGTGCAAGGCGACAGTGCTAACCACTACACCTCCGTGCCGCCACATTTTATACAAACTTCACTAATTCCTATGATTGTGTAAAGCTGCTTTGTGTTAATAGTGCTATAGAAATAACATTTTACTGAATTCTTAATAATAAAATAACTTCAGATAACTTCCTTTCTTGTAAAATATTACAAAACCTAAGCTCTGACTGACCTTAAACTGAAAGATAAAATATTAGTGTAGTGTGGTTTACGAGTAGTGTGTGTGTGTGTGTGTACAGGAAGATGTGGTAATGGAAGGGTGTATGTTTCCTGCATTGTAAGCACACACGACACATTTACATCATCAGGCAGACACCCTCACCCGGCGCTCCTTACATCAGTCTCATTTATACTGAAGAGCAGCTAAGGGCCACGTTCAGGGGCCCCGCTGAGGGTAAACGTTCAGGGGCCCCGCTGAGGGTGAACGGCCACGTTCAGGGGCCCCGCTGAGGGTAAACGTTCAGGGGCCCCGCTGAGGGTAAACGTTCAGGGGCCCCGCTGAGGGTAAACGTTCAGGGGCCCCGCTGAGGGTGAACGGCCGCGTTCAGGGGCCCGGTGTTCACAGCCTGGTGGTGGTGTTGAGATCCGAGCTGGTGACCTAATCAGAAGTCTAACAAACACACCTATTCATGTAAGGACACCCGCATCAACGTTTCACACACAAACACACACAAACTGCACATGCTGTGTTATTTCCAGCACACTTGCTGTAGATGTTTCTGGACAACCATGAAAGCAGTTTCACCAGAAACCTGGAGAATCAGGAGGTGTAGAGCTCAGGAGAAGATGTTTATCCTCAGATCGTCTGGATCTTCCAGTTCGAGGATCATTTAAACCCTTTACACTGATTTTATACACTCGCTCACGCTACACCAACATTATATGAATACGCAATATTAAAAGAAAAGTAAAGAAGAAAGAAAAACTAATTACAAACTGACTTCGCTTGTGCTAACAGACACACACACACACACACACACACACACACACACACATGGCACTAATGAGCACAGAACTGTGAGAAAACAGGAAACTTTCAGCACTTCTGCAGAAACACATTCACACATCTGCACACGCTGCATAATTTCCATCACACCTCTGATTACACACACACTCAAACACACTAACACACACAGAGATGCGTACTCACAAACACACTAACACACACACAGAGATGCGTACTCACAAACACACTAACACACACACAGAGATGAGTACTCACAAACACACTAACACACACAGAGATGCGTACTCACAAACACACTAACACACACAGAGATGCGTACTCACAAACACACACACACTCAGAGACAAGCACTCACACATACACTTTGAGATGTGTACACACACACACACACACACAACATCCCAAAAACACTAAGACACACTCAGAGGTGAGCGCACACACACACACACACACACACATACAGTAGTGCATAAATATTCCCATGAAGCAACTTCCGTTTCGTCATCGCCCTGTCGGTCTTTACACAGAACTAACATGAGTGTGTTTCTGCACTGTGTGGTCTCATAATGAAACCTGCGAGGGTTAACAGAGCTCCCGCCCAGACCTCCATAAATCTCACACCCAACCAACATCTGCCTCAGCGCCGACATCGGACACATGCAGTGCTCCCTTACTCCTTATCATTATTGTTATTGTTATTGTTATTATTATTGTTGTTGTTGTTGTGTGTGAGTTTACAGACACACACACACACACACACACACACACACACTGGAAACTTGTAGGAAGAAAGTCAAACACACAAATAAATACACAAAAATAAATCATGGTAGTGTGTCAGGTACAAGATGTTTAAATAGCAGACGGGTAAACTCATACACACTGTAAAACTCTACACACTGTAAAACTCTACACACTAACACACTAATAAGTATCTCGAGTATTGCTTGCAGTTTGTCTCTTCTGGGTGTGTAGTCACTGCTAACATTCTCACGTCTGGGTGTGTACCGACTTCTGCAGTTGTCACGTCTTACAGTAAGCACTGGCTGGTTAACCTCTAGATAATACCGGACATGTTACTAATAAACATTACAGACAACAGAGGGCCTTAAAATGTGTACACACTTCAACAGCTGTTATCTGTGCCTTCGTAGAACTTGATGGCAACAGTGTGTGGTATTATGTTTCCTCTAAAGTGGTCAGTAATAGACATGTTTGTTTTCATGTGTTTTCATGTTGTGTTTACTGGTGTTTCAAGCTTGTACACATTTTTGGGCCCCTCTCTGCACACACATTGATAAGCCATAACGTTCCTACTCAGAGCATTCAGCCCAGGATTGTGTAGTTTCCCATGTGCCACCAGGGCAGCTCTGAGCCTCAGGGCATGGCTCCACAGGGCCTCTAGGGGGTGCTGTGGTGTCCGGGGTACTTTTCTGTGGGATCACACCGGATGGGCTGGCCTTTGGTCCCCGCGGGTTTGGGTGAGCCTCAGGTGAAGCTGTCACTGGCTTACTGGAGTATAACCGGCAATCAGTGTTAATGTGTGAGTGTTATGGCTGATCAATGTGTACATACTGTATATAACTGAGGAAGTAAAAGAAACGTTTGTACATTATAATTCATTACACACCTTCAGAAGTACCAACAGACTTCTGCTGTCCAACTATGTCTGGACTAAACAAAAAGAGAAATAGAGAGAGAGAGAGAGAGAGAGAGAGGGGTTCTAGTATAGCTGTACGAATCTCTTTAAAGCCTGACGTCCTCCATTTTGTCCTCAAAACTGTCCTTCACAGTCAGATGGTTCAGTTGCTGAGTCATTACCCCATGAATCTTATTGCAATGAATGAAAACGGTAACATCAGCACGTGTAAAGTGCTTACAAATTTAAACACTCATGTGCTCAGTCCTGAAACCTTTGCAGCATCTCACAAGTCTTCTTAGCTAGAATGTCCTGGATTTTTTTCACCCTGCGCTCAGACACGGGTCTCACGTAGCTGTCAGGCAGCACCACTGCCATGCCGTCCTGCACTTCCCCCATTACCAGCAGGGGGCTCTCTTCCTGCATAGTGATGTTGGGACATGGGCAGCTCCAATCCATGTGGACCAGTGTGACCTCAAGATATCGAGCCTTGAACTGCTTTAGGCCCATCTTTTCATCCCACAGTACCTGCTCCAGACTGAAGCGAGCGATTCCTGAGTCCAGGTCCTTGATCAGCTCTGTGAGACGGCCCACGATGACAAAGTTGCTGCGGCACAGACTAGGCACCAGTCTACCCTTTGGCCTGCAGCTCATGCATGGTCGCGATCGTTGATGTGGGCAGCTCGTCTGGCACTCTGCCCTGGAGTGGAAGTTGTTACTGTTCCCACGGCAACCTCCATAGACAAAGGCCTGGCATTGCTTGGTGACGGCATTGTAAGCCCAGCGGGGCTCCCAGTTCCTGCAGGGTCCTTGAACAGCTGGAAGGTTGCACACGGTCATCTCCTCATGCTCACAGGATGTTTGACACTCTTCATATGTCTCAAACCTGTTCCTCCCATGGAGACACCCTCCATGTGTAAAGGGCTGGCAGGAGCCAAGCACAGCATCGTAATGCCAATCCACATGGCTCTCACCACACTTTCCTCGTTCTACACTCAACAAGCAGTCAGACGGAGAAAATGGCTGCTCAGGAAGGTCCGTTCCCCCGTCAGTGTCTTCAAAGTCGTCACGTTCATCACGCCGAACAACTGAAAGAGGGTAATCAGCACGCAGAACACCAACTGAATTACGAGCAACGCAGGTGTAGATTCCTGTGTCAAACACCGCAGCATTGTACACAACAAGCTGCCCGATGTTCGTGATTACAACATTACCATACATCTGATCTGGCCTCATGAGCTGACGCTCTGATTGCTTTTCCCAAGTGATGTCAGGCTTCGGATGTCCAGTCACATCGCAGTGGAAGCTGACGGTTCCTCCTAGGTAAACAATCCGGTGCTGGGGGTTGGAGTAAAGAGTTGGAGGTAAAGGGGCAGAGGAAGTGGGTGTGGGTGGGACTGTGGTGTCTGATGGGGTGGGGCTTGCATACAGATGATATCGGCATGTGACCACGGTCAGAGTCACACCCTGAACACAGGCCTCCGCATCCATGTAACACCGGTTGAAGTACGTCAAGCCGTCAGAGGCACAGGTGAAGCTGGGCTCACTCTCACAGCGATCCTGACACTTACACACAGGCTGACCCGCCCACATCACACACACCGCCCCCTGCTGGCTGCACAGGAAGCCATCACAGCTGGCCCCACCCTCGGTGGACACATTTGTATCCGGTTGGGCATCAGGAGCAGCAAGTGACAAGGAAGAATCATCTGAGAAACGAGCCGCCACGCAGCTGAGCAGACCACACACGTTGGTGCAACATTTTTCAAAGATGGCACAGTCCTGTAACAAACACACACACAAACACAGATTAGCATGTTTTTCAAGATTCTGTACATACTAAACTAACAGGTTTTCTGTGAGTGTGATGACAGTGTTGTAGTTAAGACCCCTAGCAAAACTCATTCAATACCAGACCAGTGTGAATCCACATAGGGCTTTAACATATCTGCTTTTAACTATGTGTCTGATGCTGCCCTGTGTATCCTGCATTTGTTTGGTTTGCAGCTTGTGCCTGCCATCAGAAATAACATGACACACAAGATGCAATACGCATGTAAATGGTAGGGCAGTAGGGCAGTGTAATCAGTCAGCACGTCAAAAAATGGCGGAAAGTTCAAAGTTGTGGGACCAGGTGCACATGAACAATGCACAGAAAACAAAAGTTTATAATATAGTTGCAAGGTTTGATGATTAGGTCCAATCACCTGTGTCATCGCCATCCAGGCGCACCAGAAAGATAGTGGGCGTTTTGAAAACAACCCAAAATAACCGACTTCCTGTTGCATAGAAAAAGTCATGAAAATCAGCACACACATCAAAGCCCTGGATAACTGAAAAAAATAAATAAAAACAATAAATAAACTGCATAAATAATTAATAATAATCATTACTAGTTGCAAAGTAATGATGATCGGGCTCAAGCACTATCGCCACCCGAGCGCACCACACAACCCGGTTATGTTAAGACCTCATAAACCACCACACAACCAATCATGTTAAGACCCATAAAAAAGGCCCCAGGACAAAAAAGCCTCACAACATGAAGTCACTCAGTGTGATGTTATTGAGCACGCGCAGGGCCCAGGCGCTCAGGCGTCCTAATGGCAGCAAATTCCAACCTGTATGATGCTTTTCATGACCTTTTGACCGTATTAAGATCCTAAAAGGCCCCAGATGCTGAAAGAAAAAAAGATCTTTAGAAGATCAATAGGACGTGTGTCATAGTACTTGGGCTCTAAAAACAATATATAAATATAAATAAAAGCTGTGCACCATGTTAGAACACACATTTGTACAAACACAGGACATTAAGTTATAGGTTTCTCAAAAAGATGGATGATATCATATAAGATGGTATGAGATCATTTAATATACTTTTACACAGATAATAAAGATCATGATGTGTTTTCATTCGGGTGTGGGAAACACTGAGTAACTGAGCAAGTTACAGAGAGAGGAACTCATAACTCTCAGAACACACAAGAATTAAAGTATGACTGGGTAAAACATTATCTGTTTCATCTGCAACTACAGCGACGGACAAAAGTATTCCGCCTTCTACTATACATTACTGCTCTCTGTGCACAAACAGGTGATGTCACTATTTAGTTAAAGACTTGAGACTGAAGACTTGTGCTGATTAGGATCAGCTGGTTTAATCAATAGATGGAAGAAGTATGTGGGAGGACGTTTACTCTCTGAAGCCGGGGTGTCCACAAAGTGTCTTAACCGAGAACTTCTGAGGCAAAGTTCTCTAAATGATCTTCAGGAAGTGATTAAGCGTAATGGATTGATCGAGTGACACCAGAGTACTGCAAAAATATCCTCTTCATCTCTCAACCAAATGGATTTTGTGAATGTGATCTAAACATAATAGCTACCTGTATGTTTAACCAGACACTCATGCTACTTTAATGTAGTTAACATACAGTACACTGAGGAATGCAGCGCACGCAGTCTTAGCTTTGTCAGAGACTGAAGGGACAGGACCTTAAGACGGCCCTCATTAAGCTACATAGCTAACGTATATAAAGCTAACGTCAGCTCTGAGTAACAAACACTAGAGGCCGGGGTAGCGCTGCCCCACTGGGGGAGAGGGCTAGAGACAAAAAAGCATCAGGCAGATCTCGAGTACTACTAAACACACACACACACACACACACACACACACAAAAAGGGAAGGACAATGAGGATGTGCTCCTTGCTGATCGCACAGACTGTTCTGGGCTGACAGTAGACAGGACACATCACATGATGAGGACAGCGAAGGCTTACACTTGGCTTTTCAGAAATGATGGAGATGTGCATGAGGAGATCACCGCTTCAGTTCTCCAGATACAAACGAGCAGTGTGTAAAGTGTGTTGCTCGTGAGAGTCACAGGAGCAGAATGATGCTCAAGAACGTGTGAAGAGCAGATCTGAGATCAATTTAGAGGAAGAGTTTTTTATCTGCCTCCAGGAAGTGCCCTCTGTTTTATACTCTCTCTCTCTCTCTCTCTCTCTCTCTCTCTGTCTGTGTGTGTTTCATGGGTGTGGTGACTACTTCCTGTTGTCGGCTATGTTCTTCTAGAAGCTATAAACAGCCTTTCACCAGCATTCAACTTTTTTCTACTTTATGTTAAGAAGACAAAAATAAGACAACTTGTCATGTTACTGAGAAACTGCGTAGAAGCGGAGACTCGTGTATGCTGACGATAAAGCGAGCTTAAAGATACAGCGTTAACTGTTACTGAGTGCTGTTTCTGAAGAATCCTTCCACAAGCTACATCCGTCAGTAATGTAGACGTTATCCGTCAGTAACGCAGTCAGTTTCTCAGAGAAAGAGTTTGGCCCCCACCTGGTTTATAACAATTATCCTAGTGATAAAATCATTTGTTTTCAGCCAATTATAGCACATGAGTACGAGAGTGAAACACATCAGTCTCTTCAGATGGTTTAAGGTCGTGTATTCCACTACAAATTTCGGGAAATGCTTAATTAACTAATTTCTTAATAAACCAAAACACAACACTTATAATCCAGGCTGAACATTTAAGTGAGACAATAAACACAACAAACAAGGCACTTTAATAAGAACACTGATAGTAAATAAACAAGGCACATCTAAATCAGACAGGAAACAGTTCATCTAGGACTCGCTGAGAAATGGCAACAAGTTGGTGCTTGATGCGCTGGAGTATAGACTGGGCACCGGGTTTGAGCTTGGCATGCTTAAAGTGGGTTCCAGGTTGGGACATGATTAGGGCTAGGAGCAGGAGAGCCTACTTAGTGGGCATTCAGCATGAGCTTGACTGGCACAGAGCAAGACCAGTTACTGTAAGATCTCCTGTTGGACAACTGACAAGAATCTGACCAGGAGATGCTTCTTCTTAGACCTTTGATGAGGACGTAACTGGGGGTGACATGGGACAGGAGAGATGAGTTCCTGGGCTTATGACCAGAGTTTTACAAGGCCCAAAATGTCCCTAAGCCAGGTGGTGGAGCCAGCACGACATCCTTAAACCCAGGGACAGCATTAGAGATGTGCCAAGCCATCTTTGTAAAACAGTGGAATACCCAAGCCTGTCACACACAGCTGGACCGTCCAAATATACATTCTTATGGGGGAGGTGTCTAATCAGCACTGTGCACTCTCCACTTACCCACTGCATCTGAACCCACAGAGACCTACAGGGATGTAAATGCAGGCAACATACAACGAGTATCTTAATAAAACAAAACAAAAATCAATGAAAACCAAAATGCAGAGCCAGTGTCTCATAAACACAGTGCTTATAATGTCCTACAGCCAGGCGGGTTTAATATTAAAGCTAAACACAAAGAGACAGGACACTTACGCTGAACAGACCCCTGAACCAGGAAGTAGCAGATCTATGACCTGTGAACTCTGAGGATGCTGGGAAACCACAACACAGTAAAAATAATACAGATCCTCAACTTTAAACAAGGTTAAAACAAGAAGAAGAAGAAGGGAAAGGAGGAGGCGGAGGATGAGGAGGAGGAGGGTGAGGATGAGGAGGAGGAGGGTGAGGATGAGGATGAGCCTTGCAGGAAGGCTTATTATTCACAATCTTTACAGCACCAACACCTTACGTTCTCTGGTGGTTATTTCTGTAGTCATAAACTTTCCCAGAATGCTGCAGTGAGGCTCTGTGTGATAATCTAATGATAACATCACATAACGTTCTCTAGCGGTTATTATTAGGTTTTAGTTTTAGTTTATTTTTGATACTGGAGTTCAGCATGAACACTCTAATGCAGCTGTGATCTGATGCATTAATGACACAAACACATGAACAAAACTATCAAATCTTTAACGATGCAATGATTTGGCTGTTTTTATCTATTACATGTTTATGTTTAGTTTTATTTTATTAAGTGATACAGTTTTGAATATCAGATTCATGGCCTGTTATTTTATGAACATAATTAAACTGGTCACGCGTGAAGAACGTGGACTATGTGCTGATTATTTATTTATGATTAATAATCCTTAAAAGTATGAATATGTAAAGTAAATAATGAGGTGAGTAAATAATAATGAAGAACGTTAGGGGAACGGTAGGGGAACATTAATGGAACGTTAGGTAATGGAACGTTAGGGGAACGGTAGGGGAACATTAATGAAATGTTAGGGGAACGGTAGGGGAACATTAATGGAACGTTAGGGGAACGGTAGGGGAACATTAATGAAATGTTAGTGGAACGGTAGGGGAACATTAATGTAATGTTAGGGGAACGGTAGGGGAACGGTAGGGGAACATTAATGTAATGTTAGGGGAACGGTAGGGGAACATTAATGGAACGGTAGGGGAACGGTAGGGGAACATTAATGTAATGTTAGGGGAACGGTAGGGGAACATTAATGTAATGTTAGGGGAACGGTAGGGGAACATTAATGGAACGGTAGGGGAACGG
>JAQQZT010000010.1:106893-117377 GCA_030068275.1 Clarias platycephalus | reverse complement strand
CAATAGTCCAACCTAGAGGTGATAAAAGCATGAACTAGTTTTTCTGCATCGTTTAGTGACAATATATTTCTTATCTTATTAAATAATATTTGTTGCATTTCTTATTATCTACATGAGCTTTAAATAAAACACTGGAATCTATAAACACCCCGAGGTCTTTTACTGTTGTACATGATAGAACAGGAAGGCCATCCAGAGTTAGTGTGATCAAAAAGCTACTTCTAGCTGCATGTGGTCCTAGTACCAGAACTTCTGTCTTGTCAGAATTATGCAGAAGGAAGTTAATTAACATCCAGTCTCTCTGGCTTTTCTTCTCTGTGTGTTGCTGAGACATATATCTGTGTCATAAGCATAACAGTGGAAAGTAATATCATGCTTACGAAGCAGGTGGACTGGAAATATTGCATGTGAATGATCAACCCCCATCTGTCTTCCATCTGTCTGTCTGTCCATCTGTCTGTCTGTTCACAACACACACACACACACACACACACACACTCACACACACACATACACACACAAAAAAAAAAACTCTTACAATTGCTCACAGATCTTTCTTATCTTCTGAAGGGTTTCGATTAAGCCTGACTTCATTACACCTCTTTCTCTCTCTCTCTCTCTCTCTCTCTCTCTCTCTGTCTCTGCCTCTCTGTGTGGGGATGTGGATGTGTGTGCCGTGTGAGAAAGTGCAGCTGAAAACATCTGATGATTTAAACATTAGAGCAAGTGTACACTGTAAAGCTATTCTTTTGTTCTGTATAATTTGCACCTCAGTCTTATTCAGCAACTGTGTGTATATATATAGTATCTCACAAAAGTAAGTACACCCTTCTAATTTCAGCAAACATTTTAGTATATCTTCTTAAAGAACAATACTATAGAAATGAAACGTATAGGGTCTCCGAGTGGCGCAGTGGTAAAGTTCTCGCCCTATCATCTGGAGATCGCTGGTTCGATCCCCGGGTGATGCTGTTACCTCAGCCGGAGGTCTAGAGAGAGCTGATTGGCCGAGCTCTCTCAGAGGGGAGAAAGAAACTTATATATTGTAGAGTCATCAATGTGCAGCTCGTATAACAGTATGGATTTACTGTCATCTGAAAATAACTCAACATACAGCCATTATTGTCAAAATACCTGGCAACAAAAGTTAGTACACCCTAAGTGATAACAGCTGTACACTGTTTAACCATGCAAAGTCACATGACCTATTCATCATGTTCATGTGTTTGTCAGCTTGATAGGACCCAACACATTTTTGTATCTCATATTAGAGCATTAAACCTTAGGTGCTTTGAGTACAATTCATTCACACTTACTACTGGATGACCAACAAGGCACCTCATGGCAAAGAATTCTCAGAGGATTTGAGAAAAGAATTGTTACTCTCCACAAAGATGGGTTAGGCTACAAGAAGATCGGTAACACCCTGAAACTGAGTTACAGTGCAGTAGCCAGGGTCATACAGAGGTTTTCACTCAGAACAGGCCTCACCAGGGTCCATCTAAGAAGTTGAGTCCAGGTGCATAAGCTAGTTTCAAAAAACATACGCATGAGTTCCGCCAGCATTGCTTCAAAGATAGCAGAAGCGGGAGGCAGAGGTGGGTAGAGTAGCCAAAAAATGTACTCAAGTAAGAGTAGTTGTACTTCAAAACAATATTACTCAAGTAGAAGTAAAAAGTAGTCATCCAAAATATTACTCAAGTAAGAGTAAAAAAGTATTTGGTGAAAAGATACTCAAGTACTGAGTAACTGTTTTATCATAATGTCCGATTTTTTTTTTTTTTTTTTAGAAATTATGTGAGCAGTCAGACAAAATTATAAAATAATGTACAATTTTCAAATAATAAAATTAAATAAAAAATATATATAAACATAATAGAACATTAAGGAACAAGAAACAAACATTTCCTAATCTCCCTTTTTTCACAACATAAAGCTTTTGAAATAAATACTTACTGTAGGTAAGATATATATATGTTTGAACAGAGTGTAAATACTATATATTCATATATATGTATATACTGTATATTATAAATACTGTATATTCAGTTGCCCTGCAAATAGCTCAGTTCTAAAATAACATTAGAACATACAAGAGTCTCACTTTACCATAAACTGGGTCCAGCAGAACAAATGTAAGAAACTTATATTTTTAACCTCTAGCTTATTTGCTAATTATATATGCTTACATTACAACATTAAATAAAACAGCTAAACTTACCGGGATATGTTTCCTCGGGTCAGAAGTTTTTATATGCTAAAGTGTCTGTCTGTTTTGTTAGACAGAGAAGACACTGCAGTATGAAGCTGTTCTTCTGCACTGTGTGTGAGTGAAACATGCTTTGTATATGAGCCCAGGGCTGTTCATCCTCTTCTGTTGTAACATTGGAGACAGATGTCTCTGCCATTTATATGCCTTCATTCACTACCATGGCTGAGGATCCCCCCCCCCCCGCTATGCAGACAGCCTGTGTGTGGTCATGAGACTACATGTGGTTATTTTTATTGCGGCCGATTGGTCAAGCGGAGTCATATGATTATTGTTGCGACATCTGATTGGTGAAACACAGTCATGTGGTAGATCCACTAGCTGCATTTCTCTGGCGAAAATAAAGATTATCTAATGTGTAGAATAAATACTTAGAAAAGTAACGAGTCGAGTGTAGTCGAATGTAGTGGAGTAAGAGTAGCGTTTCTTCTTCGCAAATCTACTCAAGTAAACGTAAAAAGTATGGTGCAGTAAAACTACTCATAGAAATATATTTTTTTCAAAAAGTTACTAAAGTAATTGTAACAGAGTAAATGTAACTCGTTACTACCCATCTCTGGCGGGAGGCCAGCTTGTCAGTGCTCAAACCAAATGCCACACACTGCAACAAGTGACCATCATTCCAGAAGGAAGCTTTTTTTGAAGCTCGCTCACAAGAAAGCCCTCAAACAGTTTGCTGAAGACAACCTGTCCAAGAGCATGAATTACTAGAACCATGTCCTGTGGTCTGATGAGACTAAGATAAACTTGTTAGGGTCAGATGGTGTCCAGTATGTGTTGCGACACCCTTGTGAGGAGTAAAGTGCCCAAAAAATAAGTACATTAAAATAATTAATACAAAATATAAAGTAAAAATAAAACAAATTAACCTGCACTTTACCTTAAAAAAAGTAAGAATTAATCCCGACAGATAAATGTTTCCGTTTATGCGCGCAGGGGCTGTGTGTGTGTGTGTGTGTGTGTGTGTGTGGGTGATGACAACTGCTTTGCTGAAGAAACTGAAGGTCAAGGTGATGAAGTGGCCAAGTATGTCTCCAGATCTAAACCCTATTGAGCACCTGTGGGGCATCCTCAGGCAGAAGGTGGTGAAGCGCCAGGCGTCTAACATCCAGCAGCTCCGTGATATCATTATGGAGGAGTGGAAGAGGATCCCACAAATTTGTATAGTCCTATCAAGCTGACAAACACATGAACATGTTGAATAGGTCACGTCACTTTGCAAGCTTAAACAATGTACAGCTGTTATCACTTGTACTCACAGGGTGTACTCACTTTTGTTGCCAGTAATTTTGTGTCAAAACTTGACTGAAAATAAGGCAGAGAGATTTGCAGAGTTACCGACAATGAGCAGTCTGAGGACAGGTTCAACAGACAGAGTCAGAATCTCCTTCACATTCGGGAAAACAGGATGATGGCTGGATAGCTCAAACACAATTTAAAGAGACAATCTGGCAAAGGCTAGCACATGACTGAGGCAACCCTTGTTTCCGACTGACAATGAACTCAAACTTTTCTTGGCTGCATTAATGTAACAAGGTTGTAACATTGGCCTGACTACTTATGTGGTAGATAATGTTCTACCACTATGGTGTACCTGTCCATTTACCATTGTATATATAAAAGGAACAATTGGAGTGATTCTAGTTGCAGGACACCAACTCTCAGGTTAAAAGACATAATCTGGAGTTTAGAATATCCGGTGCTAGTTTCACTTTTATAATTCAGGCTGAGGTGTTTGTCATCACAGGAGCCCCTGAGGTGTTCCACAACGTGTGGAGACAAAAAGTCTTGCCTCCCTGTATTGAGAAAAAGAAGAAGAAAAAAACCCCAGCATTTTATGCTAACAACAACGATGACATGAAGAAATGAAATTAAATCTAACTAAAGCGCTGACTCTGACGATGGATTCCTTTCACTGGAAAAACTGTGAATGCACTACAGCGTTTATAAAGACTACACTTCTCTATAAACCTGCATCTCTGTTTCAGCTAAACACAAACTGTGTGTGTGTGTGTGTAGGTGTGTGAATTTGTGTGTGTGTCTGTGTGTGACTGTGTGTGTGTCAGGTTGATAAATGAGAGGCCGCGAGGGTTGCGGAGAGTGTGATGCTGCTCCCTGAGTTGACATCATTCTCCTGAGTGTTTGTGAAAGGTTATTAAAGAGACTTTAATCATGACTACCCCGTTTCTGTCTCACTCTGCCGGTCTCACCCTCTCCCTCTCAGAGCCAGGGGTCAGTCTGTCTCTCTCCATGACCAAGCTATCTCCACTTAGCTAGCTAGCGCATTCTACAGTTCTTGTTCTCAGCTGGATGTTTTTCACCTGATTGTAAAACATGATTTATTCAGAGGTGATTTATAGTCATGTGATTTTTACGTTATTTTTTACACATTTGCAAAATTACACACTGTGTTTGCTTGAGTTCACTTAAGGACATATAATCTACAACCCCTTTTGTTTTTTTGTTTTTTAGCATGTAGGAACACTTTATTGATATGATCGCATGTAGAAATGTATGTAAGGGAACTTTATTTCTGTGTGTGTGATGTGGCAAGTTGTGATGTCTTTCACTTTAGTCACGATCGCTTCATACCATCCCAGGGTACGATTAAACAACCTCCCCTCACTCTACTGCCCCCAGCTGGTCAGCTTTCACACTAGTAACCCACACTGTTCTGTGTGGCAGTTTGTGAACCGATAATAAACACAAAGAAATTATGTGTAGAAGAAACACAAGCATAATTTTATTAATATTCAGTACAGTAGGTTAAGATGCCTGCCTTCCTTTTTTTGTATGGCTGTACGGTTCAGATGAAGGTCATGAAAATCAGCACACTGTTTGGAATCTGCTGCTATTAGGACACCTGAGAGTCACATGAGATTTTGCTGCATAATTCATACACACTTGCATGTATATCTCTACTTAACATGGACTCTACTTAACAACAACTCAGTTATTTGAGGTTGTTTGCAAAACGCACCCAATGGATTTATGCAATCTCTACCAACCCAGGCCAATGTGATCTCGAGACACTGAGGATGCTAAATTGTGAAGGGTTTTTCGATATCTCAGCTGTGGTGATGACTTCAACTTATGGCATGAAGTGGCTAATAACTTCCTTAGTAATATAAAAGCTGGTGACGATGCTGCCTATTATTACAGTGGGTGAGGAAAGCCTATGACATGCTTACAGTGCAGGTACCCACAGTGCCCTCTGTCCTTCTGGTGTGGCCAGGATCACGACGGCGCAGGTTCTTGGGCCCAATCATCATGACTTTGTAAATATATTTGTTTTTTACATTTGATCTGAATCACATGCACATGCCATGTTTGAGCGCACCTGTTAACTGGACGTGAACTTTATAATCTCGGACCTATGCCTGAGTCTGTAGTGTGTGTGTGTGTGTGTGTGTGTGTGTGCTGTAGAAGTGCACTATCAGTGTGTAAATACAGTGTATAGTACAGTACACCCCCCCCCCTTCCCCCCCACCCCCTGTAATGATTAGAGCAGTGATCCAGGTCCGGACAGTGGACAGAGACACACAGTGTCAGCCTTATTCACACACGCTTAGTTTTGATGTCGATCTCCTTTTAATTCTGCTGATAAATAAAAATAAAAAAAATAAAATAAACTGAAATATCAGACGTCCTCCTCCTCCTCCTCCTGAGGTCACGTGACGCGCTCCCGCTCTTCCCTCGGTACAGTGCTGCAGGAGGAGATCGGCGCGCGCGGACACACAGACACAGAGCGCGCTATGGCGCGCGTGCTGCCGGGGGTTCCGTGACATGCTCGCGTGCGCGCGGTGGAGGATGCCGGTGCTGGCGCTGCGCGTGCTGACGGTGCTGCTCTGCCTGCGGGAGGGTGAGTCTGAACATCGATGATGATAATACACTGTAATAACAACTAACATAAATAATTATTATAATAAAATTAAATTAAATTAAAACGCACGCGCGCGCGCGCGCGCGCGTGTACACACACAGGCGCGCGGCGCATCAAAAGACCTGTTACACCTGCTCACGCGCAGAGATCAGAGCGGGACACTCAAGGGTGTGTGTGTGTGTGTGTGGGGGGGTGACAGTGTGTGTGTAAAACAGTAATAATAATAATAATAATAATAATAATAATAAGAGTAGAATACTGAGAGACTCGGGGTGTCATCTTTATTATTAATCCTTACATTACATCACTACATTTAGTGCACGCTGATTGTTTTCCCTTCGCGCGCACACTCGTCTCTGATAATAATGCAAAAAATTGTCCTGAAGGCACGAGCTCCTCTAATTAAGAATTACAGTGAGAGTGAAATGCTCCGTGACTCGGTGTGTGTGTGTGTGTGTGTGCGCGCTTTACAAAAGAAACTCATTAAAGGTTATAATATGTTGATGACGTCATGGTGCTGATGACCCCCGCCACGTGCCTCCTCCTAAACCCGTAAACATTAACGGCGTTTAATCAGCGCGTGACGGGTGTGTGAGAGGGCGCGTCTCGCGCGCATTAAACCTCCTGAGCTAATCAGGTTCACGTGCCTCTAATCAGTTAATTAATTAATTAATTGTTTAATTACTGACCGTTTATCAATTAATACATTTATTTATTAATTTATTTATTTATTAAACACATTTTAACAATCTGTAGAAGTTTGTAGAGTGACGACTGTAGGGTTACTGAAGTCAACTCACTAGACTAAAGGGCTAAAAAGAGGCCTGTGTGTGTGTGAGTACAGACAGTACATTTTACAGTGTGTGTGTGTGTGTGTGTGTGTGTGTGTGTGAGTACAGACAGTACATTTTAGTGTGTGTGTGTGTGTGTAGAGACAGTACATTTTAGTGTGTGTGTGTGTGTGTGTGTGTGTGAGTACAGACAGTACATTTTACAGTGTGTGTGTGTGTAGAGACAGTACATTTTACAGTGTGTGTGTGTAGAGACAGTACATTTTACAGTGTGTGTGTGTGTGTGTGTGTGTGTGTGTGTAGAGACAATACATTTTACAGTGTGTGTGTGTGTGTGTGTGTGTGTGTGTGTAGAGACAGTACATTTTACAGTGTAAACTAACCCGGTGTAGTTGGACCCTCATGATGACTAGAAGGTAAATAAACCATAAAGCATCACTTAAACTAATTACAATAATTAATATTACGCTATAAGATATTAAACTTTATTATTATAAAACCGAATTCCCTTTTACACACACACACACACACACACACACACACACATGCACAGAGAGAGAGAATTAGATGAAGAGAATAATAATACTCTGCTTTTTTCACAATAATTACACACAATATAGTTTACTATAATTTAACAGTCTAGTAATAATAAAATAATAAAAATTTTAAAATGCTGTTTAATGAATATTTATATAACCCTCTCTGTGGGTCATGTCCTAATCCTTTCTCTGCAGTTCACTCTGCAAAATCATTACATATTAAACCCAGTGCAGGATTTTAATTAAGTTAAAATAATAATAATAATAATTATTATTATTATTATTATTATTTAAGCATTTTATTCACTACTCAATTTAAAAATGAATCAATTGTACTTCTGTTATAATGAATTATAGCAAAACCCCCAGAGTGCTTGATAGAGTCACATCGTAAATTCCCTCGCGGCTTTATTAGGGACACTACACTAATACCGGCTGGAGATTCGTTCCCTTTGCGCTTGAATCAGCTTAAAATCTTTGTGACATGGCTTCGACATACCCGCGACACTGTTTCACGCCCCTGTGGGGTTTTTAGGTGCGCTGCGATGTTGCGACTCTCCCGTTCTCTCACGTCCCGGAGGAGTCCTGTCACAGTCAGATCCAGCGACTGAGAAGGCTGGAGAACAACACTGAGCTCAGTGTCATGTTGATGAATCAATGTGAGATAACATTAAGTAGCTACGGGTAAATTGTAGAATGAAGGGGTGCACACTGCTCAGGAAATCAAACCCGCTGTGGCATTCAAGTGATGATTATTTAGAGTTAACAAGCCGTCTTCATCCTCCCAGTTTGGGCGAGGCCGTGCCCGCCGCAGCCTCAACTTCCTAAAAATCCACTTTTCTGCTTTTGTATCCTGTTTATCTGCTTGTTTTTCTGCTTGTTGTTCTTTTTTATTCAGAGGGGTTATCTGAGTAACCCTAGCCTCTCTGTCAGCTCGAACCAGTCTACCCGTTCTTTGTTGACCTAATTCACCAACAAGGCGTTTTCATCTGCAGAACTGCAGCTCACTGGATGTTATTTTTGTACAGAGCTAACTCTACAGACTGTCGTGTGTGAAGCTTTAAGCAGGTGTAGAAATACTCAGATTAGAAACAATAACGCGCCAGACGAGAAGCGCTCTGATCTCAGTTTAACCTTAAATGCGTTGAATTGCTGCATTAAATGCACGAAAGCGAAGGTGTTCCTAATAAAGTGGTCAATATATATATGGTATGTATGTATTTTAAAAACCGAATGAAGTATTAATGTGCTGTGTGTGTGTGTGTGTGTGTGTGTGTGTGTGTGTGTGTGTGAGAGATTTCTCACTGCTCCCCACCAATCACCAAAGAAGATCTTGCTTTTATATTTTCTTGGCTTGTGAAGTGCTTCAATGCTTAACTGTCTTTAGTGTGTGTGTGTGTGTGTGTGTGTTGTTCTACGCCGTGGTGATGAGTGTATATTATAAAGATCCAGAGCGGCCGCAGCATTTCTGAGGCCTCGGTGTGTTTATTTGTGATTACACACCATGTCACGTCTATTATCATATTAATTACGTGTTTTTATTATGAATATTAAATTAGTATCTGCACTCATGAGTGTACACACACACACACACACACACACACACACACACACACACTAGTGCTAAAAAACATATAGTAATAATCAGATAACTACAGTGTTCATGTACTTAGATTATTATTTTAATATATTTCAGAACATAATAATAATAATAATAATAATGATACATTTTGTGCAAAATGGTGTATCTGTGAACTGTGCCAGCGCGCGTGCGTGCGTGTGTGTGTGTGTGTGTGTTTGTTTGAAATGTGTGTGTCTTTGGAGTATTTGGACAAAAAAGCAAAACAAAAGAACAAAAACCCTCTTTTTATTTTATAATTCAGCAAGACAAGTAAAATAAAAGTGTAAAGAAATCTCTAACACACACACACACACACACACACACACTCATTGCATGACCTTGAGTTTGTGTCTCATGGTGTCATTAAAGGGAAGGTTCAGGGTTTTAGCATGATTAAATTGAATCTGTCTTAAATCAGAGTTGAGGTGTGTATAAACACAGTACAGTCGGTCTCGTGGTTATAAGTTTACCCCCCCACCCCCCATTTATAACTTTAACATACTTATACACACGTCTGTTTTGATTTAAGCAGAACTATCCCTTTAATCTTTATCTGAGTAACCGCTTGAGTACGATGTTAAAACTCAAGTGTTGTTTTATATGAGTGTAGAAAACATTTTTATTACATTAAACCAGTGATTAATGTGATTATCACAACAAGCAGAATTCATGCAGTAATACACTTAATTCCTATTGCATTTATTTTAATGTTCATTATCCTCATATTGATACGCACTCATTGGCCACTTCATTAGGTACGCCTGTACACCTGCTTATTAACATTAGATAGTTAAGCCTTTATTTGTCACATTTACGTTACAGCACAGTGAAATTCCTTCTTCACATATCCCAGCGTGACTGGGGTCAGAGCGCAGAGTCAGCCATGTTACAGCATGAACAGTGGCATCCTTGTGGAGCTGGGGATCGAACCGCTGACCTTCCAATCAGTAACTCAGTGCCTTAACCCTCTGAGCCACCACTGCCCCATTCAAGTACGACTGTACTTAAGCAATGAACATTTTGTTCATCATTCCGTGGAGCAAAACGGGTGTGTGGTTAGGAGATGTGGTTCTACACATCTAAGAGAAGGTGTGTGGGTTTAAATGGGTGGTGTTAGAGTGTGTAAAGGGGGCGTGGCTCTGAGGATGCTGAACACATCTGTCCTGTTAGATATTTCTGTACAGTTCTGGTCTTTAAGCACCAGCGTGACTCTCTACAGCACAGCTCCTCTCACAGCTCAGTCACTACAGAGACACGAGGGGGAGGGGCTACACACACACACACACACACACACACACACACACACTGAGACACACACACACACACACACACACACACACACACACACACACACACACACACACACACACACACACACACA
>JAQQZT010000009.1:27254374-27267553 GCA_030068275.1 Clarias platycephalus | reverse complement strand
TTTTTGGGTGTGTGTTTGTGTGTGTGTGTGTGTGTGTGTGTGTGTGTGTGTGTGTGTGTGTATGGATGTCTGTACACGTGTGTGTGTGTGTGTGTGTGTGTGTGTATGCGTGTAGGCTTTTTGTGTGTGTGTGTGTGTGTGTGTGTGTGTGTGTGTGTGTGTGTGAAGCAGAGATGGGGTACTTCTCACACACACATTAAAGGCGAGAGAGAGAGAGCGAGAGAGTGTGAACCGGCACAGTGTCAAATTACGCGCGCGCATACACATAATGAACACACACACACACACACACACACACACACACACAGTGCCTGCGCGCACAAACAGAAACACTTATCTGTCGGGATTTATTTTTACTTTTTTATTTATTTATTTTTTGGGGGGGGGTATTTCCGATTTTCTCCCTAATTTATTCGTGGCCAATTCCTCCCCGTCACTAGGGGGCTCCTCATTAAGGCTACCACTACCACTCAGTCGAGACGGCTGAAGACTATCACGTTTCCTCCGAACCGTGTGACGTCAGCCGACCACATCTTTTCAAACTGCTCGCTCACGCACCATTAGGGGCGGAGTAACACACTTGGAGGAAAGCGCTAGCCGCTCCTTCCGCGTGCGCGAGCTCACAGACGCCCCTGATTGGCTGTAGAGCCGTGATTAATGTGGGAGCGCAAGTACCTCTCATCCCTCCCCCCCTGAGAGAGCTCGGCCAATCAGCTCCCTCTGTGCCTCCGGCTGTGAGAGGAAAACAGCATCACCCGGGAACCGAACCAGCGATCTCCGGATGATAGGGCGAGAACTTTACCACTGCGCCACTCTGAGGCACTTATTTTTACTTTTTTTTTAATGTAAAGTGCAGGTTAATTTGTTTTATTTTTACTTTATATTTTGTATTAATAATTTTTATGTATAAATTTTTTTGGGCTGTGAAACAAATAATTTGAATTTCCATTATTTCTTATCGGAAAATTTGCTTTGATTTACGAGCGTTTTGGAACACGAGCCGCTTCCGGAACTAATTATGCTCGTAATCCGTGGTTCCACTGTATATATCGTGACTCTCACATGATGCTAGCGCCACCATGCTTCAGCTTACACACACATACCAAATATGGAACATTTCTAGCACCCTCAACGTTCTTCTGTTTGTCTCTCTACAGGAATTCTTAAAGGCAGAAAATTTACACACAGGAAACTAGAACTTAGCCATGCAAGGAACATTAGGGGAACCATCTGTGTGTATGTGACGACACAGAGCCCTCATCTGTCTCACACACTGCTGTGTTCTATTCAGCCAATCGAGAGAGAGAGAGACAGAGAGGAGAAGTTATATTCGACATGAAGACATTTACAGACAGACAGAATGTTGTGGTCACCTGTGTGTCAGCGTTGAGAACTTTGATCCTCTGAGTGGAGACGAAGAGATCGACCTCAGTGGCAGACGGAAGCTCGTCTCCTGCACCCTGACACCAGGAGGAAGAGAAAAACAAACTTTACATTTTCTAACTCTGTCCAGTTCTAAACCCCTACACACACACACACACACACACACACACACACATTGTGTGTCAGTCTTTTGGTCCTTTTATATAAAGCTCAGACACAAAACAATAGACAAGGATCACTTTGATTCTAATAACAGCAGAAAGCTGAGATTAAAGCACAGAGTTTAATCACAACCTACCGTCTGTGTCTCTGTCTCTCTCTATCTTTCTGTCTCTATCAATTTATCTCAATCTTTCAAGCTCTCTCACTCTCTCTGTCTGTCTGTGAGCTCCGCCTCAGTGTGAGTCTGACGAAGCAGACGAAGGCAATCTAAAGACACTCAGGACTTTGTGTGTGTCTGTGTTATGGATATTTTGGCTAAAGGGGAACAGGACAGCGTGTTGCCATGGTGACGAATCCACATCACTATGTTGGGCCGACGGTGCGAGGTTTCATCGGCGGGGTGTCCTCTCCTCACACTGACGCGAGACGCCCCGAGCACCAGCGCTGTCTTTGGTGACACATGATGTCACTCATATCGTGTGTTCAGGAATGAAGGTCAGCTGAGGAACATCCCATAATAAACCTTTAAGCATTAGCAAGAAAACTAGCTACTAATCCGCTAATGTGTGTAACGGTCACGGCTGATGCTGTAATGATAATTGTAATGATAATTACTAACCAATCCTAGCTCCGCCCCCAGCCCTAGGTCTCACCCGGACGCGGCTCATGGCCTCCTGAGCCTGCTGCATGCGGGAGCTCTTACTCGGCGTTCTCTCAGACAGCAGCTGAGTGGAACCCAAAAAACTGGCTGCGAATATGATTCCATCGATTAAATCATCTGGATCACACGGACCTGGAACTGACACGACAATCACTGAACAGTGGCAGCAAGACCTCCATTTTATGCTTTATTCCTCTCCTACTGGAACCCTGTCCAGTTAGAGTAAAGTAATGGGAGCTTACCATCAACATACGTAGGGAAAGCAGCCAGGTTTCTTCTGAACTGAAAATAAGAACAAGACGTTGTCAGTAAACTGGACTACAGACGGTAAAAAGTCGTTAAAGAGTTACAGGCCTCAGCCATTCACCTCTTCAGCTGCAGTTCCTCTGGGACTGAGGTCCGCTTCCTGGTGCTCATGGGCTCTGGAAGATTCTGCTCCCAGAGGAACTGCAGGATCTAAAGCTGGAACCTGGGAACATGTCTGAGAGAGAGAACAGCAAAGGGCCATGAAAGAATACTGAATAACGCTAACCTCGGGTGAGGATGGAGACTGTAAGGGCGTCAGCTACTCACCGTGTCCTGAGGAGAGGATGGAGGAGGCTCTGAAGGAGACGGAGGAGAATAAGGCTGTGGCTGGGACTCGTCCACCGGGCTGACGTCTCTCCTCATCACCCACACCGGCTCTGTGGGTTTGTCGGGCGTGTACGGCGAGCGGACCGTCTTAGTCTTCACCTCTTCAATCGCCTCCTTTATGTCTCTTATTGCCAGAGAGATCGCATCTCCGGAGCCATTTGCAGGTTCTTGCATAGCACGTGGTCTGTCTTCTACAGAGTTGTGTTCTGGCAGCTCTTCTCTGTCCGATGCAGGCAAACGAGGACGAATCTCACAATGCTCCTTTCTGATCTCTGTACATTCCTGTTTTACACTACGTCTCCAAACTTTACTTCTCCCTCTATCAGGACTGCTAGCTTCATCTCCTGACCGTTCATCGTAGTGGTGGAGTCTGGAACCGACAGAACCCCGAGGTCTCTGTTCCTCATGCAAACTGATCGGTGGATTAGCCTCACTGGCGGACATGTCATGGTTTCTCTCAAAGCTCTGCTGTTCCTCAGAGTGTTCCTGGTACCATTCAGTTTGTGGTGAGTGGTACGGTTCTGTGTTTGATTCTGTCTGAGTCATCGGGTAGAACTTTGGACAGGACTCAGAGACTGATGGATATGAAGGAGAACAGGCTTCTGAACTGGAGTCTGAAAATGCTTCTTCATAGGACTGAGCGCCAGATCGGCATTCTGTGCTAAGGGCGGTGTAGCTGGAGGGAGTAAGATTGGTGGGACCTGATTTGGGCTCCATGGGATAACCTTTAAGAGGTTCTGAGAAAGGATGAGATTGGAAGTTAGGGACTGGTAGTGGCTGACGTGGAAATTCTGCAAAAGGTGGAACATCCACTCTAATGGGCCCAGACCTCCTACTGGTCTTCTTACTACCTTTTGAACTACCAGCATTTTCCACGGAATCCTTCTCCACTTGTACTTTTACTTCCTTTTCAGCCTCCTTGTAAGAATCTGTCCCTCCATCTCTCTTTTCCTGACATCCCTCCATCTCCAATTGGTCGATCCCACCCTTACACTCCTCTGTCTGCTCACCCTCTCTGTTCTGATCCTCAGTCTGCTCAGAGTGTGCATGAAGGCTGCTCTCAGTACTGGAGGAACAATGAAGACCCGGGCTACCTGCATCTTGCTCCTCTAAAGGTGGAACCTCCTGTGGAGATGGTGTTGGTTCTTCCTGAGAAGGAGTCAGATCCTCCTGTGAAGATGGAGTCAGCAGTTCCTGGGACGAATCCTCAGGAGACAACGTGTCCATGGCCGGATTGGTCTCAGGAACATCAAGAGGCTGTGGCACTGCATGAATCTCTCTGGGTTGCTGTCTATGCCTGTGCTGATGTTCTCCATCAGCACTCCGTCGATACCTCGACCCACCTGGACGAGGCTGCTGACTTGCCTGTCGCTCCGCATCACCACTCTCACCCGACCCCCTCTGAGCATGGAAGGGGGCGTGTCTTCGGCTGCGTCGTGGTGGAGCTCGGTTAGTGCCAGGCTGCTGTTGGTGTGATTGTCGATGGTAATGATGGTGATGATGAGGGGCGTGACCCTGGTCGTCTTGGCTGTTCAGCTGGCACGGCCTCCACCTGGGACGGCCTCCTTCTGCGGATGTACTGTTCGACTGCCGGGTGCGCTGAGGGGGCGAGGCTTTGGATCCGGTCTCCTCTGGCTCCTCCTTGTTACTCATGGCTGTTGAAATGAAGTGGACATGATGGTCTTGCACAACCTGATTGGGGGAAGGGGTGGAAGATAAAAACATAAATAAAATGAATTGAGCGTAAGAGTTGGATGAAGCTCGTAGCACACAGACCATGAAGCATTTTAAATGCACTGCACACAATACTTTTGGGATGATCCCAGACCTTTAATCCCAGTGGAATGAGATGGATAATCTGAGATTTCTTCCAGATTTAAAACAGCCTGGAAATGAGGGTAGGGAGGATAAAATCAACGCCTGTACACGGCCATGCTAAACAAATTCCTCACACTGGAAGCTGAGCTTTTATTGCAGTTAAAGATGAAAATTCTCATCTGTAAACCTGGTCAAACCTGACATATTTTCAGTAAACACTTTAACCAGGCTAGGGTGGCTGTGGAGTCTGCACAGGGTCAATCCCAGGGATAATAGGTACCAGGCCTGAGAATTCACCCCAGATGGGACACCAGTCCACCAAAGGGCACCATGCACACAATATTCACAGCAGGAGACGGTCACATCAGCTCAGGACTGAAGCCAGATCCCTGGAGACGCGTATCGGAACCCTGAAAGCTACCCACCACCTGTCACCTGACCTGGAGGATGGTACGTGTTATCTCATCGATCCTGTGAGTCACTGAAACCTCCGCAGAAATATCCTCAACATGTAGGAGTGGTCGAGATCACACTGTACAATATCTACAGACTATTTTTGAGGGGTTATTTGCATATTCTGACATTTTGTAAACAGCGTTACAAACACTAACGATAATAATTCAGTAAAATAAAACACAGATTCATCACATGATACATAACACCACACTAAACATGTCTGCAGACCCGACACATCCATTAGCCGAGCGCTTGATTATCATCTCAGCAGACAAAGGCATGGATGATGGTGTGTGTGTGTGTCTGTGTGTCTGTATGTGTGTGTGAGAGAGAGAGAGAGTCAGTCCCAGATGGCCAGTGTATGTGGGCTGTGGACATCATACCCCTGCGTCACACAGCCGCGTCTCAGCGTGTCCATCTGTCGCCTGTACAGGAGGATTTACCTCAACACAACCTCACTGACCTGCTGCACACCATCATCATCACCATCATCACCATAATTATCATCATCATCATCACCACCTCACCATCACCTCACCATCACCTCACCTGGGTCTCCACAGGGTACGACTGGCATTTCAAAGCAGAGTCTTTTTCCTTTTAAAAAATCATCACCTCACCATTAGAAAACATAAATCTCTTTATACACATCAGAGGAAGCGTTAAAACCGCAGTTCTAGGGTTAAACCTTCTCGTTACACACAGAAGATTCACTGCAGTCTTTTTGTATTGATCTGTCTAAAATAAAGTCATATGAAATATATGAATTATATACACTCCGATCTCTAAAACCCCCTAAAACCTGAGGATTTAGGATCCGATGTGTCGATGTGATCATAAACCTGTCGACTAAAACACACGTTACAGCAGAACGAGTGGCACCGGATCACACCGACCCTGAGATCAGCTGTAACGGTCGAGTCACTTCACCTTCATCCAAACAGCTAAACGTAAATACAGTCAATAAAACAAGTATAAATCTGATCAAACTAATTATCAGCACAAATAGAGATATAAATCGAATATATAGATATAGACAGAGTTCCTCTTTGTTTCATTTCATTTCGGTTTTGTTTTGTTTGAATATTATTTTATTAAATTTCTCTTGTTTATTTGTCTTTACTGTGTTTTATCCCATAAAAATTTTATCACATATTTATTACATAAAGCACAAACCGTGCCCCTGAACACCCTGCTGTGAGGTTCTACAGAGAACCTTTAATGGATTTCCAGAAACAAACACCAGAGGTGGTTTTGATGTTGGAGAAGGGTTCTGTGGAAGGTTCTTGGTCCTTGGGTTCTGTTTGTTTGAGCGGGTTTTTGTTAAGGCGTGTATAAGAGCTGCCTCGTGTCAGGATCGGACGGCGAGCGGCTCGGTGATGTCGATGCTCGGAGGTTCCTGCTTCTGTCTCCACATCATCACCGCCTACATCACTGCAACCAGCTCGCCTCCTCGTCAGGACTCGGAATGGAACACCGGGGAGCAGGGATGGACCGGTCTGGAACCCGGTCTGGAACCCGGTCTGTTCTGAGAGTGTGTGACAGGAATCGGTCCGTAAAAGGACTGAGGGATGTTTCTGGTGGACTTGAGTTCCTGTATTAAACCTCCTGCAGGTCTGGTTACAGAATAACACACCGCTACACCTGAAACTAGGACATGTCTGATACACACACATACACACTCACACACACACTCTCTGACACACACACACACACACACACACACTCTGACTGACACACACACACACACACACACAGTGCAGGTGAAGATAGCAGGTTGGTGTTTGATGTGTAGATGATGAAGATGATGAAGATGAAGATGATGATGATGAAGATGATGATGATGATGATGATGATGAAGATGGTTCGCGCTCCGGCTCCATCGCGGCTCCCCTGAGGGTGGGACTGGACCCGACCCCGTACTGGAGCTCAGCTCAGTGTGCGGCGCATGCGCGGTGCGGAGGTCTCGGGCTGCGCTCCTACCTGTCAGGACGCGGGGTGAGTGTGAGGCTCCCGGGGCTCCATCAGGGTCAGGAGGATGAGGATGAGGATGATGAAGATCCTCTCTCTCTCTCTCTCTCTCCGTGTCCGTGCGCAGTGTGCGCGTGCAGAGCCGCACCGGACTACAGCCGCATCCTCCGACACACCCTGCGCGCGCGCGCGCACACACACACACACACACACACACGCACAACAGCGGCCTCTACAGGACTCAGGGTGTTAGTTTCAGCGTTTCCATGGTAACACCGCAGGGCAGGTGACTGAGGATTGTGGGTAATGTAGTACAGCTGTGTAATAGCACAAGGACATCCGGGTCCCGCTCCCCAACCACGCCCCCTCGGTGTAGCGTCAAATATCCCACAATGCACTGCAGGAGGATCACAGTGTGCAGCCCACAGGGGGCGCTACACACACACACACACACACACATTATTATTATTATTCTAACAACAATAATAATTATTATAACAATAATAATAATAATAATAATAATAATAATAATAAAAGGAGAATCATCACCCTGTGTGGGTTTCTCTCCGTGTTTGGTGACTTTTCTTCGGGTCCCCTGACAGAGACGCCACACAGGATTAAAAGCCGTATGATTTATAATAATTGCTTCCTATGATTGACAGCTTGTTCTTTGTGAAGTGGAGAAGCATCTGCATGCTGAAGGCGTCTGGATTAAAGCTGTTGCTAAAGTCATAACTCACATCTGAGCCCCGCCCCTTCCTCAGGGCGTGGTCATGCACACAGATCAGTAGTGTTGTCCTCTCTGAGGAGCGTGGAACGGACGTCACACCGTAGAGGCCGAGAGTCTTAACGAGCAGCACATGCAGCAGGAAGTAAGCTTCTGATTATAAAGATTATGTAATTATTATAAAATACTGCTGGAGTTCTACAGATGTTGCACACACACACACACACACTCCTGGAGACTCCGGCTCTGCTGCCCCACTGCAAATAAAACACAAGTTAAAAAACTGTGATTAATGCAGCCTCAGAGATCGTAATCTGGATCTGGTTTTTATTTACATTACCAGAGCCATCCTTTTATCACACACTCCTCTTTCTTCTCTCCATATCTATATGTTCCTCTCTCCCTCTCTCTCTCTTTATGGACTTTATGGCAGACAGAGACAAACGGCTCCCATCTGAAGCCCAGCTTGGTTTAGGAGAGGTCACGTCAGTTCTCCTCTGAAGCTGCGGCTGGTGAACACACACACACACACACACACACACACACACACACACACACATACTGTTCCCCGCCTGAGGAGAAGAGAGTCCTCACTCAGGACAAGATGATTCTCTACATCGTCCTCGGCGTTCTCAGTGAGTACGAATCCTAACACGCAGCATGACGAAGTGAATGGAGACGTTGTTGTGTAAGTCTGATTATCTGACTGCGTTACAGCACTGACTCGGGGAAAGACGTTGCCAGGATCGTGTAGTTTTCAGGAGACGACTTGTGACTACACACCAGACACAGCCTTCCTCAGCTGGAACTTCAACCCCAATGGTGAGGAACCGTCTGAACATGAACATAAAACTCCACATCAGTAAAAAAGCTACAACAACAATCTCATTACGTTACTTCACAAGATTTATTAATGGGTCATGATTCAGGAATTTGAGTTATGAGCAGAACAATACTCATAATTTATTAACTATAATGAGAATGTATAGAATTGCATGTCTTTAGTGGACAAATAATGCATTAAAGTCTTTAATATTCATGTCATGTAACACGTGCATTCGTCCATCTGGAGAACATCAAGAGAGGAGCTGTTCTCCATGGATTAGAGGACACGCGCTGTTCGTTATAGACACGCTGTTCAGTAGAGACATTTGAAGATCTCTTCTGTGTGGACACGCTGGTCCGTGTGGAGAACCTGTCTCCTGTAGATGTGCTGTTCTTTACATTGCCCCCTGTGTTCCTGTCGTCCCCGTATTGACTCTTTGCTTTTCTTTTGTCCTCCTGAGAGCGCTTCATCACGGTGGATGCGACCTCGCGGGGGGACGGGGACAAGGCGGTTCTGTTGGGTCCAGATGTGGAGCTGCAGGATTGGAGCTGTCTTCGACTCATCTATCAGATCACCGGTTCCGGCTCGCTCCAGGTTCTGTCTCGGTCCGAGGGAGAGAGTTTTGACCACACGCTGTGGACGGCCGCCGGTCCCTCTGAGAGCGGGCTCATCGCCACCATCGACCTGCAGAACTCCACCGAGCCGTACAAGGTGAGGGACGCGAGGAGCAGAACTGATCAGCATCTACACAGTTATTGGTCTAAACCCAGTGTTTATTGTGTCTCTTTGTGTCCATGTCCCATGTCGTTATTGGGGTCAGGGTGTGTTGTGTGTCTCAGCCTCAACATTTTACTGGAAATGACAGATAATATAATCCACATCCACGTGTGTTTGATCATCACATCATGATGCACGTTATAAATATCTAAATCTGTTGTGACAGAATATAAACTGTACTGACTTTACTCAAACTGAAACTTTTTTGTCTTCACCTCTTTATCAAGAATGTGTTTAGTCTCTGTCTCCTGTCTGATCACATCACTGCACACCTTTAACTTTAACACAAACAAAATCACATCCAAGCAACTGAAACATTCTATAATCTCTCATTTCTTAGAAGTTTTACAACAAACTAAGATGAGGTTATTAAACTTATTTCTAGTCAAATGTTACTAAAATTGCAAGCACAAACCTCTTGTTCAAAATTTCACTTTTACATTCCTAAAACTAGCAAAATTATCAGCCAATAAAGTTTTTGCTTAAAATGTAAAAATCTTTAAAAAATGATTAGAAATAATCTGGTTTGTTGTAATCATATTTTAAGAATGTGCAGAAATGTTAACTATATTCAAGATATTTTCACTTTCGAAGATTTTTTGCAGGTTTTCGATTCTGTTTTCAGCTCTCGCACTGAACTACAGGGAATCTGAACCTATAAGCCGCTGTATTCAGCCCTCGCGTGCAGGACTGTAGTTTGTGTGTGACACTAAGAATCTTTCTCTTTAACACAACCGTTACGGCAGAGACTGAACACATGAGCTTCTGATTCATGCTTCAAAGCGTTATTACTGAAGCCCCAGTGCATCATGGGAGCTCAGGATCAGGAGTATCACACAGCAGCACTGAAATATTCCAGCAACCGACACCAGAGACACGCAGCGCCGCGGGAGGAAACCTTAACAATCACAGTGTTTATATCAGACACCCGATATCATTCACTACAAACATGGGATCTCAGAAACATCTCAATCTGAATATTGTAATAAAATACATATATTCTGCTCATTTTATATTTTTCACTAAACCACAGAATGTGTATTTTATAAATCAGCAGAATCAACAGAGTGAGATTTACATTAACATCGTTATTGTTTTTGATGCTGTAAAGTGTTCATGTGCTTGTCGTGTTCAAGTAATTCTGTAATATTCTGTGTGTGTGTGTGTGTGTGTGTGTGTGTGTGTGTGTGTGTGTGTGTGCTGTAGATTGTGATTGAGGCTGAACGAGGCTCGGGTGAAGGCAGCAGTGTGTCCATCTTTGAGGTCAACATTTCAGATAAGTATTGCATTGGTGAGTGATGTAAACACACACACACACACACACACACACACACTGCTGAGCCACGCCCCCACAGAGAACACCAGAGCTGAGCACCAAGCCGGGGGAGGGGCGTTCTTAAATGAGGTCACAAGAGAGGAACATCTAACCGGCTTTTGTTGAAGTTTATTTTTTAAATGAAAAAAAGATTTAAAACAATAGATGTTTATTTCCTCACGTCACTGGATAACAATAAAAAAGTGCTAAAACCCATCAGAAGTGAGGAGATGCAGGTTTTTAGCGTTCTGTGTTAAAGGTTCCCTGTATTTGTTTGTGTCCTTTTTACAGACGCTCCCACGTTAAAGCTCACCTCGCTCCTGATTTATAAACACACTCATCATTTTCTTGCCTTTTCTCCTCCAGAGTGTGACTTCGAGGAGTCTCAGCTGTGTGGTTACGCCAGTCAGTGGAGCGGAAACGTCAACTGGTACGTGGGGAGAGGAGCTCCTAGCAGACCTGCACTCAGTGACGGAGCAGATACACCAGGTCTCACACTCACACACACACACTCACTCACACACACACTCACTGTATGTGTTTATAATTATTGCATTGTGGGGACATCACTCTGGATACACAGCAACATCATGGGGACGGTTTCGGGGACATAAAACCACATCCCCACAGTGGTGAAGCATTGTAACGTGTTGTGTGTGTGTGTGTGTGGGGGGGGGGTTTGGCACATAAGTGACCCTCTGGACAGGTGTGTCAGTGTGAAGCTTTGCTCCATGTCGCCCCCTTTAGTCTTGAACAGTTTTTTGGGGGGGAGGGGCGGGGTTCTCACACACACACACACACACTTCACAAACTTGGCAAGTCTAATTTATGCAAATTACGGCACTGCGCACGCGCACTAAGGCCTGTGGGTAATGTAGGTATAGTATATAATAAAGACGTGCGTACAGTAGGACTGGCTGCCTTTACAGTGATGTGCTAAAAGTCTATTAATATTTAATGTGTGTTTAGTTAGATATTAATAATATAAGATTTAAGATACTAGATTTCTAACTGTTTTTAACAGAAACTGTAGGTGTACAAAAAAGTCACTTAATAGACAAGTAAAGTTGTCAAAAAAGATAATTAAATTATTATTAAATTAAGTTAACGAGTGATAAGTGAAAAAAGATTATTATCGTGTTTTATTTATTTATGTCTTTAACTTTAGTCTTTAAATTGGGTATTTTGTGTTAAATTACGTTTTACATTTTTAAACGGTGGAATAAAGCCCATAAGCGGTGTCATGGCGAATTTGTAGTCTTTTTCAAAACAACCTGGTTTGGAAACATCGCGTGGGAATTATAAATGAACTACATTTCCCATCTGCCCCGGATGTTCCCGCCCACCTATTCAACCCGCTTCCCGTTCAACGCGGACGAAAACAGCTGTGAGCGCTCAGGTAAGTGTTTATGTCCGTTTACACACGTTTTAAAGTTTGTTTTTGTGTGTTAGTGTTATTTATAAAATTAATCGCGATGTTAGAGTGACTTGTGCTAGCGGACATGCGCTTATAACAGGGTGAGTTAAAGTTCAGTAAAAACTCTTTAAAAAACTCTTAAATCTATTAAACTGTCTCCTGCCGTTGGCGTTAATGAATGTGTAATGTAACACATGTCTATTTAACTGGTTATTCCTCATCATACAGTTAATGCCAGGTGATAAACAGCAGTGTGTAGGTGAGGATTTGAGTTGTGAGTTGAGTTGACAGTGTGTTGAGATGGAGCTCAGGGCTGCAGAGGAGCATCACAGCTCAGTAGTGCAGCTTATTATACTGACCTTTTATTATCATCATCATCATCATCATCATCTCTAAAGTGCTGCGGCTCGGCCGGTGGAAACTAATAATAATAATAATAATAATAATAATCATTTTTATTTATATAGCGCCTTTCCAGAGCTTAAGGACACTTTACAATGAGTGAAAACAAAAGGAGATAATACAAACAGACATTGAAGTACTGTAGTACAGAAACAATTAAGTCAACAAACAGACAAAAAAAAAGGACAGACATACAGAGGACAGGTGGATTCAGGTGTAACATTTGGAAAACAAGTGACTTTGAGTAAAGATTTAAATACGGAGATGTTGTTAACAGAACGGAGAGAGTGTGGTAGAGAGTTCCAAAGTTTGGGTGCAATGACACTAAATGATCTGCTGCGCATTGAAGAGAGGCGGTGCCGAGGGACAGCAAAAAAAACCAGAATCGGAGGAACGTAGTGAACGAGTCGGAATACAGGGGGCAAGCAGATTGAAAAGATAAGTGGGAGCTAAGCCATTTATAGATTTAAAAACAAGGAGAAGAATTTTGAATTTGGCAACTGGGAGCCAATGGAGATCAGACAAGATAGGGGTTATGTGAGCAGAACGTTTGTTATGAGTGAGTATTCTAGCCGCAGAGTTTTGAATATATTGTAATCTGGAGATGGAGCTGGCAGGTAGACCAATGAAA
>JAQQZT010000009.1:27028003-27043667 GCA_030068275.1 Clarias platycephalus | reverse complement strand
GGGGGGGTGTGGGCGGGTGGGGGGGGGACGAGGGGGAGTGGTAGTGGTGTGGGTGGGGAGGAGAGCGATTTCGACCTCCACGGCGCGCGGCCTGAACTCCACCTCATTTACACTAATCTGAAAATCCCCCCGAGCAACAATTATGTCATTTGCGAGATGTTTGGTTGTTAACGTTCTTTGCTGGCAGCGGAGCCGAAGCGGGTTCCACGGCGGGGATTTAAAGCCCGTCGCCCTTCATGATGCTAAAAGCTATAAAGTGTTAAAATAGTCTTTTAAGACACTATATCACATTTGCACCGGTCCAGATGCTTGGCTCGAGCTCGGGCTGTTTTTCACGCCATCGTTTTACCGCCGCGAGTCGATTAACAGGTTTGTTTAGAGAAGCGTTATTGAGGAGGAGCCTCGCCATCACGCCGCGTTCTAAACCCATGTCAGAGTAAATCTCCCTCTGTTATTGCGTGATGCTGCAGGGGCAGGGAGCGACCGCGTCCAAGTCTGACTCGCACGATTATTTTTGCATGAATTCAGCGTCAGTGTCAGTAAACGTCAGACATAACACACTCGCACAGCCCAGGCTTTTTCACTTTCTCTAAATAATGTGTTCCCCTGACAGGGCTGATAGAATAAAAACGTGTGTATGAAGGAGTACAATATTCTGTCTCTCCCTACGTCACACACACCCACACACACACACACACACCCACACACACACACACACACACCCACACACCCACACACACACACACACACACCCACACACACACACACACACACACACACACACACACACACACACACACACACACACACGGTGGCCTTGCAGGCTGGCCAGGCTTGGCATTCACCAGGTTTAACTTCAGCTTTTTCATTGTTTTTTTTCCTCCGGAGGCCTCGTACGGAGCAGCACCGCCGGCTTGGTCTGCTGAGCACACAGTGCAGCGCTGGCTCCGACCCTCACCGCACTAATCTCGCAATCAAGAGCCAAAGAAAAGAAGGGCTTCTCTGTAAAAGTCATTCAGCAAGACACTCACTTAAATACCGAGGCATTTACACACCTAGAAATACCGCTGAGGGGAACATTATCCCACTCCAGTCCTTCTCCGGGCACCAAGGCGCTCTGTCAGCGGGCGGCCCTCAGGAGTAAGCGGAGTGTTCGTAGCGACCGCACGGCCGCACGACTCCGCCGACTCGTCTCAGACGGAAATGATGTGAAATGTCTCTGTGTCCACAGGATCGCAGAAACAGGAGGTGGTGTGCAAGAAGCAGGACGACAGCTCGGTGGTCCAGAACAGCTACTGCGACCCCGAGGGGAAACCCCCGGAGAACCAGAGGCCCTGCAGCATGGAACCCTGTCCACCCGAGTGAGTATAGGAGGAAGGAGAGAGAAAAAAACTATGGTCACCGTGCCTGTTTAGGCCTGTTTAGGAGGTCCGCTCTCATCGAGTGCTGGTTAAACTCAGAACAGTGGCTCAGCTCCCCAGATTCAGCAAAACGCCACGAAATTTTTTTAAATAACACCGCAGCCATTCCATCTTCTGCTATCTTGTGATTTGTCCTCACTGCTAGAGTTCAGGACCATTTATACTGCACCTCACCTGCGTTTGCAGGAAACAATCAAAACCCAAACAGCAACATGATTTATTTCTTCATTTGTGAACTATTTTGGATATAAAGCCGTGCCAGAAGAGGGAAAGAAAAACACTTCAGCTTTAGAAACAGGGAGGAGAAAAGCACACAAAGTACCCGTCTGTGCTTAATCGTATCCGTGAGTTAAGTTTATGAAGTCTGAAGAGACAACATGAGCGACGCAGAAGGACAAACGAATGCACTTCTGCCCTGTGGTCAGCGGCCGTGCGGGCAGTCAGAGCTCGGCTGTGCAGCGCCTCGAAAAATACAGGAGATGAGGTTTGATGAATAGTTGATGAATAGCCACGAGGTTTCAATTTGTCTCTTTATAATACTTTTGAAACGGGATCGTTTGGGCTGTGATCGGCTCGATGAGGGTGAAGCAGTTCTGCCCTCCTGCACATCTTCGTTCCACTGCAAGACGCCCTCAAGTGACCTGTTACTTTCATCAGCACGTTTATAACCAACACATTTCACACTGTAGACCCTGAGTATCATCATCAGTTCGTTACCGTTAACAGAGATGCTTCAGACCCTAAAAATCACAGAATGGTGTTCCACAGGGTTCTGGATTGTGCCCACTGTTATTCTCATTTTAGATCCAAACACCCAGACTCTCACATTCCCTTTGGTCCTGGCTTCTGCTTTTACTCTGATGAGGAATCGGTTCAATTAGCACTGAAGGCTAGCTCATAAACACATGAGCAGTTTAGGATTATAAAAGGACTGAACTTCACTACTAGAAAAAAACAACAACAACAAACAATTAAACTTTAAGTCACCCAGTCAGAGCATTACTGAGCGATGGTGAAGTTGTTGATGTGAGCTCCGTAAGGACGTGTTGACACGTGTTAACAGACGTGACTTGTGCTGCAGGTGGGTGATCGGCGACTGGTCAGACTGCAGTAAGACGTGTGATGGAGGGACGCGCACGCGCACCGTCCTCTGCATCCGCAAAATCGGCCCCGCGGATGAGGAGAACCTGGAGGACCTTCAGTGCTTGACACATCGACCGATCGAGCACGAGAGCTGCAACAACCAGTCCTGTCCTCCACAGTGGGTTCCTCTGGACTGGTCTGAGGTGAGAACATCTGCCCCAGCTGAGAGAACCACAGAGAGATTAAACATGACAAGGGGCTGACATACTGTACACACCCAGTAAAGAGGAGGATGGAGATTACAGTTCGAGGTTCTTCTGGTTTACAGCTGTCAGGACAGAGGGTTCTCTACAGAACCTAGCGTCAGGAGGAAACTGAGCATGAGCACAATGCAGAGCAAATGTAGATGTGAGCAGAAAGTTTTACACATGTGTGAGACTTAAAGAATTTTACACACGTAAAGTTTACACACGTATCTGATGTATTTATAGACCAGGGAGTTTTTTTTTTTAGTGCCCAAAAAAATTTGTTTAAGGGAACAAAAACTTATTCTGTGATCAATAAATGTATTCAGAATATATCTTCTTTTAGAAAGAGACCGAGAGAGTGAGACCGAGAGAGTGAGACCGAGAGAGTGAGACCGAGAGAGTGAGACCGAGAGAGTGAGACCGGCCTCAGCAGGCTTTAAGATCAGTTTTAAATGTAAGGGTATTTTTATGCTTTAACGTGAAAGAGTAAATCTGAGCATCAGAGCAAACGTGTAAATATATTCAGTGAGAACAGGAGAGACGTCCATTTACTCCAACTTTACTTTTCATTGCTAACGTCTCTTTAAAAGACGACTCGTCTGCTTTAATAGTGCTCCGTATCGGAGTGTGGTCACGCGACTGTAGTGAGCGAATCAGACGAGTTGAACAGCGGAGCCTCGTGGACCTGCTGGACTGGAGACGATGAGACACTCTACAGTTGTACGAAGAGTACTGTAGACTAATGATGTCTCATTTCTCTCCTCTGTGTGTCTGGTGTGTGTGTGTGTGTGTGTGTGTGTGTGTGTGTGTGTGTGTGTGTGTGTGTAGTGCACCCCGAAGTGTGGCCACGGCTTTAAACACCGCATCGTGTTGTGTAAGAGCAGTGATCTGAATAAAACCTTCCCAGCAGCGCTGTGTTCCGAGCTGATCAAACCCCCGGTGCGGATGCGCTGCACTCTGGGACGCTGTCCTCCTCCACGCTGGATGCCCGGAGAGTGGGGACAGGTACGGCCACGGGCTTACACACCTGTCTCTCTGTCTGTGTGCATCTGTCTTCATCACCGTCTCATCTTTTAGTTTCTCCGCATGTCTTGCACAGAGTCTTGTATCCGTGTCTCTGTGTGTGTATGTCTGGAAGTCTGAAAGTTTTTACAACATATATTAAATAAAAGTCTAAGAACATAGTAAATGTAGAGTTTATATAAAATATGAAGACTGAGAACAAACAGAAGGAAAGAAATGACCTGCTCTTTGTATTTTTTCCATGTGGGTTTTACCTGAGGTTTAAATATGCAAGTTAGATGTTTTTGCCCGATGTGACCTCATATAAGAAGAGTCCTGCTGTTCTCGAAGGGGCGTGGCTCAGCGGAAGCTCATTTACATAGAGACTGAAACAGAATGTTTGGAGGAGAAGTGAAACAGAGGGAGTTAATGAAAAATACATCATCTAAGGGGTATTTCAGCTGGGACATTGACTAACACACACACACACACACACACACACACACACTGAGAAAGAAATAGACAAATATGAGACCTTTAAAATGATATGTTCTTGCAGTTGCTTTTTATTTTAAAGGAGGCAGGTCATCAATCATCACGTCAATTATAACTGCACATTAAGTGCACAAACGTTCATTAGTTCCGAGATTGTGTCCTGAATCCCGAGATAGGTTTTCTAACCTGTTTTTATTTTGAATGAACTCTAATGAATTGCGAGGCTGGTGTAGGAGGTCGGATGAGTCTGGCTCGGTGTACAGAGACGTGAGCTGCAGACGAACTCCTGCGTGAGAGAATGTGTGCTTTGATGATGAACAGAGGGCTTGAGAGAGAGAGAGAGAGAGAGAACGGAGTGCTGGTCATTACATCGTCCTGAACGGATGAACTTCATCCCTGTGGCGTGCGTCAGGGCCAAGAACATGACGGAAACGCTAGTGCACTTTAACTAGCTGCCTTTTCTGAGCCCGGCCCGTGTTCTCTACAGCGCTACAGACCTGAAGCTGCTGTTCTCGTTTAGGAATATTTTACTCACGTGCCCTGAAACAGCGCTTTTCTGTTTTAAACCAAAAACTTGTAAAAGATTTTATTTGGGAAACTGAGAGAAAAACAATAACAGTATAAAAATATTCAGGATTTTATTATAAGTTTGAATTTTCCAGCAAATCTGCATGGAGGTCAAACCTCAGATACAGTTCATTACAGGAAAGTTTCAAATAAAAGTCTTTGCAGATTGTGGAAATGTTTAGTTTTTTTTCTCTTGGTGTGGAATATTTGAGTGATTTTAAAGGGACTCGGGCGGGGCTTCAGGAGAGAGACGTAGACCTGATCAGTTTAATAACGTTTAGCCACACCCACAAAACTCCATAAAAAGGTAAAGAGGTGAAAATGACCAAACGGTAACCAAAATAGTAAAAAAGGTGCCTCATAGGCGGCGGGCAGGTTAGAGATTCCGGGCCCCTGGAGAGCCGAATGTACAGATGAAGGGTCAGGGTTAGGGTTAGGGTTAGGTAATTAATAGGGTCTTTGTAATTATCCATTTCATCTTGAGGTCCCTCAGGGGCGCTTGTCCTTACTGACCCCTGCTTTACAGCACCCCAACCCCCCCTCCCCCCTCCGCAGCATCATGGACACACACTAACCTCCCCAGGGTGCCATTACTTTAGTTTTAATTTATGGATGTGTTTGAGAATTACGTTCTTTCACATCATTGATTTAAAGTGATTGTTTCAGTTTAATAAACCTTGTGTTAAACTCAAAGACGTGATTAAAACGTGAAGCTGTAGTCCGTATATTATAGTCACAGATAATCACCGGTAATTACGCGGTTATTAATCACAAGCCGAGCTTCACGTTAGCGAGTCTCCTTAATCACAGGCCATTCCAAGCAAACTGGATTTTCATGGAAGCCCTTCGGCTTTGAGATTTATGAATAAACTGATGAAATGATCACGGCCTGGCCGGCGGTGGAGTTTTGGTCCTACGGGATCCTCCGCCAGAACAACGAGCCCACGCTCTCTTTAATTAACTCCGAGGGCTCTAACAGGAGATCCGCACGCTGAAAGGTGATTGGGTTAAATCCCTTTTAAAGCCGCCTGTGACTCAGCTCTTAATTCGGGAGGAATGAAGCGTGAGCGTCACAGGCTGCTGGAAACTCATTTGAGGTTACTAGACGTCCTGCAGGGATCCTGGAGCTGCCGTTGCTTCTTTCTGCTCTCTCTCATGAACGTACACACCCCGAGCCAGTTGAGCTCCCGAAGCACGCCACTCATTACTGTCCCGTCGCGACCCGCCGAGCAGAGAGCTGCATCTGTGTGTTGTACTCCGTCACTGAGCAACAGCTCGCTTTTTCCACTGGCTCACAGCGCGGTAAGACAACTGGAAAAATCACAAGTTAACTTTTGTCGTGTGTAAACCCCTCCGCCCACTCACCCCCTTGTCCCTAAACACCATCGCTATAATACACAACAGATGACAAACTCGAGTGAGAGCGAAACGCTGACCTTCCGCGTCCCGGTAGCCGAGTGTCCGCTCTCAGCTGAAGGATGTATTTATAGAGCGGGATAAACTGAGCCTGGATAAAGATGAGCTCAGCACCAGGACACTTCATTTCTGTAACGCTGAGGACAGACGAGCACACAGGACATAAACACACTCGCGCTAAGTTACGAGTTAGATTAAACACATCCCTGCTGCACACTTCTCGAGTTACGACCTTCAGAATCTTAAAGGTGCGTTACTTAAAATTCACCCGGATTGAGCCCTAGTGGTGATTTAGATGAAGTACAAACATAATATGTATTCAAAGCCACGCCCCCAGGGTCAGTGGGGTTCAGTTAGTGTTAGCGTAAGAGTTAGCGTGCGTTAGCATTACTGAGGATCATGACTTTTGCCGGATGAGAGTCAGCTGTTGATTTATTAAGGGCTTTAGCTTCGTTCGTTTTGTAGAAACAGATGATAAGAGCACTTGAGATGGAGAGATAACTTCAAGCCCATTAACTGTTTCACAGCGGAGTTATTACGCTATAAAAACTTCACATTTTTCTGTGTAATTAGCTTCCATGGGTTTTTCAGCTGGCACTTCCTTACTCAGCTCTCTAAACGTTCAAAGTCTTTCTCTTTTAATTTGTCATGTAAAGCTGCACGCTTAAACAGTGCAGGACTGTACACACATTGTTGGACTTCATCCCTTTCATCGCTGTCCAAAATTTAGAAAAATGTTTATTCTGGATTTATGACATTTCTTGGAAGTTTTTTGGAAGCACAGTGTGGAATTTCTGCTCACAGTGAAGGTACCTGGCTGTGCTGAACACTTTCTGACAACTTTTTTTGTGTGTTTGGGGGGGTGGGGGCAAAATGAGACAGGTCGGAGTGAAAGGCTTTGGGGCATAAAAAAGACATGGGAGGCGCATGTAAACACTCACAAGTGGCTTTCCAAATAGTACACTTCATGCTCATGATAAAGTAGGCGGAGTCATGACCAGGTTTTCAGCAAAAGTTAGCACGGTCTCTAGTGAAGCTAAAGGTCTTGACTGTGAGGCTACTTGTGGCACAAGCAGGACTATTAGATACTAAGTTTGTGTTTCTCTCTGTGTGTGTGTGTGTGTGTGTGTGTGTGTGTGTGTAGTGTTCAGCTCAGTGCGGTTTAGGACAGCAGATGCGGACAGTGCAGTGTTTGTCCTACATCGGACAGCCGTCTAACGATTGTCCCGATGCTGTGCGTCCCAGCATGTACCAGCCGTGTGAGAGTAAATGTGATGCCACGCCCATCGCCAATGGCGACGGTGAGTATCAGTTCTAATTAATAAATAAATAAATAACAGATTGAATTGGTGGACTACTTCCATTTAGCACTCTTGGATTTCCTTAGAACCACAGAACAAACGTGTGTAAGTCCTTTAGCTATCCAAGAAGAAAACACAGAAACATCTATTTAGGACATGAGAACCCACTAGAATACTTACCCATCCAAATTACTCTAAAATAACCTGTTTTTGCTCCTATAACCAATGGAGAACCAGTAAAATGGGCTTGGATCTGTTGGATCCGTTTGTCTGGGGAAAGCTTTAAAGGTTCTCTGTAGCCTTCACCATCTGAGTAGCACCAGAACCTATTAGCACACTTACCTACAATAGAACACTGTTCTTTTTTCTTCTGGCATCCTGCAGCTTTCTGCATTTGGTTCCTGTAAAGGTTCTCGACATTTCCATTTAGGCATTTCTCAGATGGCTCTATTAAGATTCTGTGTAGAACCACACATACAACTACCGTCTGTATTAGAAAAGTAGAACTCATCTGGAATGCTGGAACTATGGAACCTTATAGAAGTCTGAGGTTTCATCAGCTCTCCTGTCATTTGCATAGAGACACCTGATTGGCTGTTGTGGTTTATGATGTAATAAGACTTCCTGCATGTCACATGAGTTTAACAATTAATCAGACTCTCAGCTTTATATCCTAAAAGAGATTTTAACAGATGGGAGATTTTGTTTCACACTCGGGTGAGCAGAGCTAGATTACAGATAACATCTCTGGCTAGTGAAGTCATGTGATCTATGGTGGAAAAGTGCAATAATTATTGGCACCCGAACTGTTCCAAATCTTTCGTTATCAGATCGGGTCAGTTTTCTAAATGGCTAAATTGTGCTTCATCAGAGATCAGTGACGAAATGTCTGAATAAAGGCAGAGGCTCTGCTGGTGAAGGGCAGTTCTCAGGTTCTCAGAGCCTCACCACACACACAGGACAGAGAGCCGGGGCTGGGATCCGGCCTCCTGAGTACTCTGAGGTGGAGGGAGACGCTTAATGCTACTTACAGGAGGCGAAATGTCATTAAATGTTCAAGCTCAGTAAATGTACACCATCATGTCTGTCAATGATATAAACATTGTGCTGGATCAGTGTAAGGAGTCTCCAGTGTGAGCGCTGTGTAACAGTCAGAGGTAAAGCTGGAGCTGTGATCCTCCGGACAGGGCAGTTTAAACTGCTTGGAGGGTCCTCAGTCACATGACCAGCTGTGATATTTCTCATTAAGTTTAAGGGTGAGAATAAAGAGAGAGGCTGGTGAGGGGCCAAGTGTTTATAGCTGCTGTTTATAGGAACTCACTCGCTTCACTGAACATTAATGTAACAATAAAGGGATAAAAAAATATAGATTAACTCTACCACATGACAATTGATAATTATTTACAAATTAATGTGATGAAACACTTAAGCATGTCACTTAAGTGTCTTCCTGTAACACACGCTTCCAATATCGGAGGTTATGGTCTGTTAAAGTTATACGATCTTATACGTCCAGACCGTGGCCTCTTAAGGAGCCGTACGGTTCAGTACCTTTAGGTCTGAGTAATTAAACCCTGAACTGACTCCTGCTGGTAACACCACACCCGTTAGCGAGCGCACCAGTGACTACAGTTACAGTACTTCACAGAGATCAGGTGGAATTTGGCGGTGAACCTGAGCCCGACTGCACCAACAGTACCAGCGGTACTCCTGAGCGTCACAGGGGAACCGGCGGCAGAGATTTATAGGGGCCGGTAATTACTGTCTGAGCTGCAGCATACATTAGAAACGAAGAGTCTCAGCAGAGCATTCCTGAGTGCCGCTGAATGAAAAATGGACTCCTGCCCATGCGGTGATTACTGTCTGGATTCCAACACACCTGAAATATAAGCCTTAATCTGACGACTGGCAGCATTCATCTCCCGCAGACGCCGAGCGCTCCAGGCACTTCTCAAATCAATTAATCTGAAACGCTGCACGTGTTCTCCCAGCCATCGGGCCGAGCAAAGGGAAAAAACAACAACAACAACCTCTCGGCTGTGTGAGGAGTCACAGTCCCCCTCTCTCTCTCTCTCTCTCCCGGCTCTGTGCCGTCACACACACACACACACACACACACACACACTCACTCAGACACACTCAGACCGGCGCGCATACACTGTATATTTATCAAGTTTCGCTTCATTTGAACATAAATAATTTTATTATTGGAAATTATGTACAGATTTTGAAAATTCGTTTGGTAACAGCATGCATGATTAATAAATTCAAAACAAATAAACATGTCAGTAAGTTTAGTAAATATAAATGTGAGCTCTCACTGTCTGCGCCTGTCTCACCGTCTGCGCCTGTCTCACCGTCTGCGCCTGTCTCACCGCCTGCGCCTGTCCCACCGCCTGCGCCTGTCCCACCGCCTGCGCCTGTCCCACCGCCTGCGCCTGTCCCACCGCCTGCGCCTGTCCCACCGCCTGCGCCTGTCTCACTGCCGCTGCTGACACTCATACAGCACTTCATTCCTACCTCTTACTTCCTACAGACTCCGCCCTTTATTCACACACACCTGTGCTTGACCACGTCCATTCTGCTGCCTGTCACCCCAGTAATGTATGAGCCTCTCTCTCTCGGCTCCGTGCCGTCTCACACACACACACACACACACACACACACACACACACACACACACTCAGACCGACACACAAACACTGTATATTTATCAGGTTTCGCTTCATTTGAACATAAATAATTTGATTATTGGAAATTATGTACAGATTTAGAGATTTAGGTTAGTAAAAGGTTGAGCACGTATTAGTTGAGCAGTGTTTAGTAGTTTAGCGCGCAGGATTTGCTCCGCCCCCTGAATGTGAGGTTTTTATCAGCACTCCAATAGGGACGGCCGAAAGCTCTCCACATCAGCAGTTTTCTGGATCTGTTATGAAGAGACCATAAGACCAACCATCGACAAATCACCACAATGCTCACTGGAGCTCAGGTTCAGGGCTAGCTCAGCGGTTAAGGCATTGGACTACGGTTCAGGAGGTTCGGAAAGATCGAAAGGTCCCAGGTTCAAATCACCCGACCACCAAGTTTGTCCCTGTTGGGCCCTTGAGCGAGGCCCTTAACCCTAAAACTGCTCAGATGTATAAGGAGATAAAAATGTAAGTCGCTCTTGATAAAGAGAAAAAGACCAAACCGCGAGACGTACAGATCCAGGAAAGTGCAATCGCAAAGGGTTAAATATTCGACACTCGCGTCAGGTTTAGTCGCTAATCCAGACTTTTGTAAGCAGGGAATTTTATCTACACCCTCCACTAATCCTCCTCTTTTTTCCCCTCCTGTCTTTAGAGTGCAAAGACGTAAACAAGGTGGCGTACTGCCCACTGGTGCTGAAGTTCAAATTCTGCACCCGTGCCTACTTTAGACAGATGTGCTGCAAAACCTGCCAAGGACACTGAGGATCCTGCAGAGACACAGAGAGACAGAGAGAGAGAGAGAGAACTGAAGTGGACTGGAGGACAAGGCTGCTCTCTCTCTCTCTCTCTCACACACACACAGACACACACACACACACACACACACACACACACACCTGCTTTTTCAGCCCTGTGGAACCCATACCACTGATCAGCACCAAGCTGACACCTTTTTATTTTTATTTTCACTTCTGTGAAGTGGGAACTTAATAATATGATCATTATTGTTATTTTATTACAATAATAATTATTATTGATGTTATTACCATTGTTATTGCTGTCTGTCTATCTGTCTGTCTGTCATAATCCAAAGTGCTGGACACATCATATGCAAAAGCGGCGTTTATTTCGAGGTTTATTTTTGGCTCTGCCGTGGCAGCGAACCAACTCCAATAAAATCCCATTTTCATACCGACACAGACGTGGACAAAATAAAAGAAACGGATATGAATTTACTGAAAGCACTGCTGGGAAAATATAGTCTCTGAGAATGTATATGGACAGGGTAGGTGTGTGTGAAAAGGCTGCATCCAGTCAGCTCAGGTTAGCAATCTAGCTAACGACGTCAGTGGTGCAGATGATAACCAAATTAATTAGCATCTCTACCCGGTGACAGTCGCTGTGCCGTGAAGGTGAAGTGAGGATTGCTAAACACTAGCCGCGTGCGTGTTGTTCATGAATGATGCTAGCTTGTGAGCTACTTAAATGAATGTTTTCACCATTCAGCAAGTTTGTGCTAGCATGTTAGCTCCTGCTAATCAGTTGTTCAGAATGTGAATGTATGTACAAACTGCTGCTGTAATAATAAAGAGTTCCTGCGTGTCGAGTGTTACAGAACAGCACGACCCCAGCGTCTCTCTCGTTTCTGCGCTTTCTGCCGAGGTTAAAGTTCATCTAGAATAATTTGTAGATAAAAATAAATAAATAAGGCTCATCAAACTGGAGCGATTGTAAATTCCTCGCTCTGAAAGCTCACACAATGACTGATTTAATCTCTTATTTCGAACCGATTTAACCATTTCACGTCCTCGTCGGGAGGCGTTTCTGCTATTTTGTCCACATCCTGTAGTCCAGCTCGACATCCGCCATCACTCCGCAGACAGACGTTATGGATCACTAACTCCGCACCATCGCCATACGACACGTCATAAACTCTCCATAATCACATTTCAGGAAGTTTAAACGCGGGTTTGGTTAAAAACCCGCGGCCGAGTGAACGCCACGCCGCTCGCAGAGGTGCAGATGCAGCGTCGTCCTGTTTGGTGCTCGTTTGGAAGTCGTGAGTGTCAGGATTCCAGATGTTCCAGCTGTGGGGCCACCTGTTTTACTGAGTCGAGTCACATGACCACGGGCCAAAGAATTCCACCCGTGTTTGTGAGACTCGAACGAGGCCTGCGGATCACATCATAAAGTAAAGGAGGACGGAACGACGCTCAGATACGGCTTCCAAACCTTTCAGTGCGTCGCTGGTGTTTAAAGAATTTACAAATCCGGGATTTCCGTGTAATGTTTAAAATGTCTGGGGTCTGAGAGACAGTGCATGTGCTATAAGGAGGGGAATTCATTCAGGAAAAGAAAAAAAAAGCCAGAATCCTCTCTCAGTAATCTCTCGCCGGCGGAGAGGACCATCGCCGTGTCCGTGTGCAGGTCATCTGCTGCTGCGTGGCTCCTGCAGCCGTAAAAAGTGTTCAGGAGGGACACGCCAGAGCTGGAACATCTGCCCAGAATAAAGACTACCTCCTCCAGACACGTGCCCTCATTCACCCCACGGTTCCGTCTCTCTCGCTGCACAGAACCCTCCATGCTCAGTGCTGCTTCTTCTTCTCATCTTCTCAAGAGGAAGCCTTGATCCTTTCAGTCCTCTGGTGCTAACGAGAGCTTCGTTTCTCATCAGTCCTTCATCTTTGGATGTTGTTTTTTTTTAAATTCGATTCTAGTCTGCGGTTGTTCTTTTACCTCACACTACACCGAATTGGAAAGCCAGGTTCTGAGTTTTGTGTAAACCCCGCCCACTCCACGTGCTCTCCATTCAAACGGAACCGATCCATCACCAGAAAACCCATCTGAGATTCCAAGAGAGGCGAAGGATGAGGAGCAACAGGACCACGGCTCATTTCTGATCTAACAAACCGTGCTCACTTTTTTGCTGCTGCTACTCCATTGTAGCCACCAATACGTCATCAGAACAGTTCTGTGTTTGTGTTAGAAATCATTTCAACTGGGACTTTTACTCGAGTGAACGTCGAACAGCCGGAAAAATAAATCCTGAGGCTTGAAGTAAAGGTTTACTGGCTTCGGAAAAAAAATAATAAAAAATGGAGGCCACAAAGACCAAAAATCAAGAATGAACGTGAAACTGGTCCTCAATCATCGCTGTGAACTCGTGTCTCTGAATGTCACATCACTTATCCTGTACCTATAGAAGAGAGCATTTGTGAGTGTGTCTAAGTGAATGTGTGTGTGTGTGTGTGTGTGTGTGTGTGTGTCTGTTTTTTTTATCATTTGCTTGTATTTTATATTCAGTGTTAAATGTTGGTACACTGTTACTAATTTTTCATTTGTAAATTATATGCTTATTTATTTCCATGTCTCACTTGTCGTACATGTTTCACTGCACGCAAACTCAAAGCTAAATGAAAAGCGATGCATTGAAATGATTCCCATCAGCGTTGTGTCGTTATCCTGGGGAAAGGGCTCGAGCTTACCGGTGCATCATCGCAAAATGTGTGTTTAAATGCTTTAGTGGCCTGAGGAGTGTGTGAATGTTTGTCTGCATATTCTGGTCAGATGTCAAAGGGGAAGTCCCTCAACAAGATAAACAAGAAAAATATAGCAGTTTACAAATGATGAGCAAAAACAGTAGAAGGTAATTAATGGCACAGTTAGCGTAACAGTCTGAGTCTTTGGCTTGTACACTATTATTGGTGAACCGTACAGTATGTAATGACTCCCGAATAAAGAGAATGTTAAAGGGTTCGTCTGGACTCGGGCTGTTCTTTCTCTAAACGTTCACATGTGAAAGGTTTGTACGTGACTCACCTGATCACGCTGAGGTCCGGGGTTCACCCTGAAACACGGGTGCGACTGCATTGTGTGTGAAAGCGGCTCGATCCTGTGATTAGACAGCGAGCAAAGTCCGGATATCACACACGGTCGAGGAACAGGTGATTTGTCCGATTTGTCTGAGCGAGCGGCCTCAAGCACCTGAAGCACTGCAGCGTATCAGGAGGGTTCAAGCCTCACGGTGCCGGGCCTTAAACACATCTAAAGACCCATTACTCAAAGAAGAAATGTGTTTATATAACATATACGAAAGGAGTCTCCAGTGCCAAAGGGCGTCTGTTACACTGAGAAAAACAGTATTCCCTTCTATTAGTCAGTTCTCTCCATGTGTGTATTGGCAGAGGCTTAAAAAACATGATCAGATTTCTGCCCTGACATGACCTCATATAAGAAGAGCCCCTCCCCCGGCTTCTTGCGCACACTCTCTGCTGTTCTCTGGGGGGCGTGGCTCAGAAGTAGCTAATTTACATTCAAACAGGATGAATTAAAACAGAGGGGTAATTTCAGATGGCTTATTAACACACACACACACACACACACACACACACACACACACACACACACACTCTTCGGGGGAGGAGTTCTGAGACCAGTGCTCACGTTTTAAAGAAATAGACATATATGGGACCTTTAATTTTTATGACATGTTCAGGACAGAGGTGTTTAGGCTTCTTTGCAGTTTCTCAGTAACATGACAAGCTGCAGGTTTTCTCTTATTAACTTTAGGGAGAGAGAATAAAGAGAGGCTGGTGAGAACAGAAGTGGTGTAAGGGGAATAAGACGCTTGGGCTTTTATAGAAAAATAATCATTTATCAGATGATAAGATTAAGGGGGCTTTTTCACATTCCGTAATTTGATCCCGCACTGTACGCTCCTGAGATCATATTAAATCAAAATGAGATCATCAGGAAGTTATTAAGTTATTAAGGCGGGGTCACGACACAGTGCACTGCCTAAATATTTAACTGTAGATGCAAAAAACAGTGGAACCTCGGATTACGAACATAATTCGTTCCAGAAGCGGACTTGCATTTCCAAACACTCGTAACCCAAATTAAATTTTCCGATAATAAATAATGGAAACTCAAATTATTCGTTCTACAGCCCAAAAAAATAAATACATAAAAATTGTTAACACAAAATATAAAAAAAATAAAAATTAACCTGCACTTTACATTTAAAAAATAAATCCTGACAGATAAGTGTTTCCGTTTACACACACACACACACACACGAACAGAAAGACTGCTTTATCGGAAAAATTAACAAGAAACATCGCTAATGACACTCGCGTGAGGAGGGGTGTGTGTGTGTGTGAAGGGGCATGGAATCCAATGACGCGCGCACACACAACAACAGGCTGATACAGACAGAGAAAATGGATTTTTAACCTCTCTAATGAGACTTTCTATAACTTTACACGCACACACACACACACACACACACACGTGTTATAAGAAACAGTACACGCACGCTGTACACACATGCTTACAAACACAAAATAAAATATGTTTCACACACACGCGTGGTCACAGTGTTATAGTAAACAGAACACGCGTGCACGGATGTTGATTATACCAGTAAGAGACGAGCACTA
>JAQQZT010000009.1:27005489-27019423 GCA_030068275.1 Clarias platycephalus | reverse complement strand
CGTCGTGTAGGAGTTCCTGAAAGTCTGCAGGCTGACTGTGGTTAATGTTTACAGAGAATTCCTGCAGGCTGTGTGGATGTTATTGTGGCCATGAGTCAGCAGTGAGTAGAGTCTTCTGAGAAGCGGACCATAAACGATACAGACACGTCCTGCATTACAGTTTATAATCCTGTTAAAAGCTCGCTGAACGTGACGCTCACAAACGTGCATATTGTCCCGGTAATATAGAACAGGCCCTAAATGGAAATATTATTAAGCGCGAGGTTAGGAAGCAACCAAGCGAGTGTTATTTAATGCGAAACGTTCGCTCAGTCCGAGCTGAAATATTTCTGAGGTTTTCATTTTAGACTCCAACCTTGGGCCTGGTGGTAGATCCACAGATTAATTTATTGTTTTGACTGGTTCTTCTCTGTGCTTTAAAAAGTTTGAGAAATGCTCCTCATTCCAGATCGGTCTCGTCCAATTCCTCTGGTACCGAGGTTTTTTTCATGAGCAGTCATGAGCAGTGGATCCAAAAATCTGGCAAAGCCTGCAGAGAAATGAATGTTTTTTTGTTAATGCTCCAACACCCCCTTCGAAGCGGTGTTATTGTGCAATAATATCACATTCCCTCTTCCTCTGCTCCACGTGTTGGCAGCTCTTTGGCTCCCGACAGCTTCCCATCCACCGGCACGTCCTTAATGAGGTGCCAACAGGACGTGTCCGTGGCAGCCATCTTTAACTTGGACAGCTGGCACCGGGCCTCAGGGCCACAGCGTTTGGGACACGACCGAGGGCGAGAGGCTGCCCCGCTCCATTTTCCTCAGCGTTCGCGGAAAGAATAGATGTTTCGAGTCTCCAGAGGAACACGCTGACCACATGTACACAATGAGACGGAGAATAAATCTGGAAGGAGGCACCGTTCAGCCATATTTATATAGGATACTCTGACTGAACGCTGCCCTGCTTTACAGCCTCTAATGATCGCCTTTTAAAGCCATCTCTTACAAAATGAAGAAACCAGAAACACAACTGCCCGGGGACTGGACCCTAATGAGAAGAATATGCTGGAAAACTTAGTGTTGGGAATTTTTACTAAATAGAAAAAACGAGAACACAGACATTTAATAGATACAGTGTTCAACCAAAAGTATCTGCACCCCGGATCGTCACATCCATATGTGGTTCACCTCTACATAACTCAGTTTCCCTCCACTGGAACCAAGAGGAACTAACCAGACCCTTATCCAGCATGACACGGTGTGTGTGTGTGTGTGTGTGTGTGTGTGTGTGTGTGTGTGTGTGTGTGTGTGTGTGTGTGTGTGTGGAGTGTGTTTGTGTGGTAGAACTCAGGTGTCCTGCACAGAGCCCAGACCGGACTCGACCCCACTGAACCGGCGGTTCTAGGACGAACTGGATGAACTGGAGCCTCGACATCACAACATCAGCGTCCGAGCTCACTAATACTCCTGTCGAGTGTGTGTGTGCTTGTGTGATTGAACATCTCGTCAAGTGGTATATAAGGAATACTCCGCTGTACATTGATGGTCTTAAATTAGGAATTACAGCAACAATGCACTTCAGTCTGCGTTCCAGGTCCATCAAAAATTCTATTCTCCAAAACCTGGGCTGCCTGGTGCTCTGCTAGGCCTGTCCTCTCAATTACTCTCCCTCTGGATGTAGATTTCACAGAATGTTGGCTTGATTTTCTACAGAAACTCAGTGTTGGGTAACTTCATGCTGAAGCTTTGTATTTCCAGAGCTGTTGAAATCTGGACTGGTGTAGTTCAGGATAAGAGGAATAACACACCACGTATCCTGAAGCACTTGGGTTCCTATGTGAAGACTTGAGTACTGAACAACACTCTCAGTTTTTTTCCCCCCCTAATTTCACGTCCATCATGGAGCAGATCCAGCACACATTACAGCTGTGCGGTCTGCGGTGGAATTACTACACGAGCTCCATGTCAAGCGCTCTTACGTTTAAGCGATGAAATCATCCGTATGAAGCAGATGGGCCTCAGTAATGTCATACAACACATGATTAAGAGCGCTCTCGTCGTGATCATTATCAGACTCCCGGCTCGGGTTTGGACGTGGAGCGCTCGCGAGACTGCGTACGACTGGGTGAGAGATCGTTACTGTCTGCGACGCAGACTGACTGCGTTTGCTCATCTTTACTCCACCGCAGAGCCGCGAGGGACAATGTGTTTTTCTTCTCCCTCGCGCGCGCTCTCAGATTTTTATACGTTAACAGACGGAGACGGAGTAACGATCTATAGCAGCACATCTGTGTCGAGCGTCACACGTGTGGAGAGGTATGTGATGAGTGATGTTTTTCATAGCGTGAGGCTGAAGGTCAGTGATGTCCCACATTCATTATGTACCACATCTTCCACTCCTCCTCCTCAGGACTACAGATCTACTCCTGCTGCTTTGTTACAGATGAGGGAAATCAGTGCCGCATCAAACACATCATGACAGATCACAATTTGTTGTATTTAATACACAGGGTGGTCCTGATGTCTGGACCCACAGGCAAAAGTCTACACAGAAGTATAAATTAGAGCAGATGCTCACACTGGCGGCTTCTGACTTGGAGCCGCGTGTGTACGAGCAGAACACAAGAACGTGAACTGATGATGTTCCTGATGATGTTCCTGATGATGCAGAGCCGATTTTTCAAGAGAGACAAGAGAGCAATTTTTCAAGCGGTGTAATGTCTGCTTCTGTTCCATCTTTGACTGTTAGCTTTCAAGTCATTTTGGGTCAGAAATAAAAATTTAAAAAATATCTAATTTCACAGAAGAGTGAGGCCTATGGATCCAGGTTCCGGGGCCACACTGGATGTTCACAGGACTGAAGCGATGTTACGCTAATTAGCTCACATTTAAACTCGCAGTAAACTTGCTGTGCATCCAAAAGGCGCGGTTCTTCAATAAACATATGAACCTGTAGATCTGAAGACTCAGAGACTTTGTGTAAACGATTCACAGTTCTGATGGAATTCCACGTGAACACAAACCTGTGACTAACATCATCCTGAGCCCAGAACTGGTCCCGAGCGCTGACTCGAATATCCGGGCTGAGAGCAGACATTCCTCACTTGCTCTCTGCTCTGGAAGTGGAAGACGGATCAGTCAGCTATTTTTACTCCAGGTTTAAAAGGACAGGCGAGGTTAGCGGTCAGAGAGGGAGCCACAGTAATACCATTACTGATCCATTTCATCTCCTGTGAGGTTACGTGATGGTAATAACATACAGTAAGGTGGCATTAAGTGGGCAAGGGGACATCTAACATGTCCAGGCTTCCTGATGGACCAAAGTCAAAACCTTTACCGAGTGCACTTATGAAATTGTGCTGATCAAAGCTACAAAGTTCTGAAGTTTAACAATGAGTCCACGATGAGCCAGCATTTACACACAGCCAACTACTCAGATAAAAAGTTATTTTTTTGTGGAAGTTAACAGGGAGTGTGTTTTGTCTGTTTTTGGTACTTGTGCATGTGTGCAGGGCAACTGCGAATAAAAACTAACAGCCCAGATATAAAACCTGCACCGCCCGGGTGTCTGGAACACTGATTTGTCCACTCCTGATTATTATTATTATTATTTTTTTTTTTTTTTATACTCTCATGGACCACACACACACACACACTTTTCCCTCCAGCAGTTTCTTCTCCAACATGAGTCAATGTGTTTCACTGCAATTTCATACAAACTCCTGCTTCCTGTTGTTCACTGCATGATTTTGTGGACTAAATAATGATCATATACTCTCTCAGCATGCTCGTACAGTAGCATGGTTCTTCTGTAACTCAGCACTTCCTGTTTATGAAGAGTCCTCGTAAACCTGGCGACGGATTTGTTCTAAACAAACGAGGACAAGCGTTCACACAATTCAGATATCAGTTTAATCGAAGCGTACAGTAAGACCAGTGGAAATCGTCACAGAGTACAAAAGCAACAGTCTAATTCAGCAGAAAATATGATAAGTAGATGTGAAATGGTCTGTGAAATTGAGGCAATAGATGCCAGTGGTAGCTGGAGGTAATGTTAGACGCTCATTATGTCATCGTAAGTCATCACCCCAGAGAAAGTGGACAGGTGAGGTGAGTGGAGTCGTCTGAAACAAGTCAGAACCCTGGCTGCGGCTCAGACCTCAGAGGAGCACGTATTCATGTTACGTTTCAGTAACTGCTGCGGCTACACAGACTCAGTAATAACATGCTGAAAGCTGAGGACCCTCAGGGTTCTCCAATAGGCCCCCTGTGACTGATGGAATGGAGAGAGGGAGGGAGGGAGTGAAGGAGTGAGGGAGCGGTAGCTAAACTGGCTTCAGAGATTCAGCACTCAGACTTCATCTCACCTGGTTTGAATTTGCAGCAGCACTGAGTGAGCGCCGCTCTTAGTGTAACATTAACTCTCCTTCCATATGAAAATTTAAGCGTGATCTCGAGGGAGCAGTAAAAGGCGGCGTGCTGGCCAAACCACGCTCCTGGTCACACGTACTCGTGGTAGATCATTTAATCGAAACCACAGTCGGACGGCATCATCAGCCGGCCTGCGAGGCTCCTCTCGTCAGAACAAAGTCGCAGGCTGATTAAAAGCGACACCAATGTTTCAGAACCTCGCAACGGTTTTCTGCTCATTTTTTCCTGCAAGCTGCAAAGAAGCAGGCGACCTCTAAACCGTTTCATCCAGCAGGAAGTTTATTCTGCATTCAGCTGCGGGACGGCACGATGTGAACTCCATATATCTGTCCAATTTCACCAGACGACCATCTTACATCATCCGAGGCCAGTCGGGTCTAGCTCAGAGACTCATCTGGTTTCGTTTTTCAGGACCCAGGCAGATGGTGAGGGAGCAGATCCAGCTTTAATACTGCTCTCTTGCAGTGAAGATCTCAGGAGGTTTTTATGATGAAGCAATGTGACGGAGGAGGACGGGGAGAAACGCTGCTGTTTCATCTAAACTACACGAGTTCAGTTCTCCTTTGAATTCTTCTTCAGATCATCCAAGACTCGTTCGCTCTCCGAGTGCTGGCCTGGCGTTCGTTCTCTAATATTATTCTTGTATGTCCTGTTTTATAAAGTCTTAAACGCTGGGTCCCTGCCAAAGCTTTGGGTGGAGCTGAGATAAAGGACGGCACGTAAACACAAACAGGGACACTTAAATAAACAAATAACTTACAAATAAAAATCACAATACACAGCTTTAGAGAACAAAAACAATTTTATTAAACAGACATAACTCCAGTTCTCATCTTGAGAAGATCAGATCACTGCTCACGCGTGTCCTACTTGATTTCTTACCCAAGGACATGTTTGTGATGTGAAGCGAGGTGGAAGTCCATCCTGAGCCGAGAGGAATGGAGTCATGATAAGGACATCACCTCTTGGCCTTCTTCTCCTTCAGCAGTTTCTTGCTCTCCTCTCGTCTGCGTTTGTTGACGGGGTTGCGCGGGTCGTAGATCTCGAACGTGTCTTCGTCCTGCATGTTTGCATCCTTCACTTTCCTGCTCTGTTCATCAAACTGCAGCACGTGCGCTAACCTGCACCGAGAGGAAGCAAAAACCATATGTGAGGACTCGTTACAAACCCTGCGTTCCACCAAGCTCACTTCCTCCCAGACATCCATATCCCTTCATTACTTCTCTCTTTCCTTCCCTCCAGACACCCTTTCATTACTTCCTTCTACCTTTCTTTCCTGCCCTCCACAGACTCCCTTCACTCCTTCTTTCCACTGACACCCTTCCATTCTTTCCCAATTCCCTCCATAGCCACCCTTCTTTCCTTTTTTCACTCCTACCTTCCTTTACTCCTTACATCTGCTTCCATTCTTACTTTCCTTCTCCTTTTGTTCTTATATCCTCCTTCATTTATTCCTTCCTTCAATATTCCATCCTTACACCATTTCCAACCTTCTTTTCATCTATTTCCTTACGTCAACCACTCCTTCATTCTTTATTTCCCTTATCTCTACCCTTCCGTACACCTTCCCTTCCTTATTCACGTTGTCCTCCCATATATAACCTCCTTTTATGTCCTTTTTCCTCACACCCTCCTCATATTTCATGTCCTTCACTATTTTCTTGTTGCTTTTCCTTCGAGATACAGAAATGAGGAATAAACATTTAATAAAACTGCACCGTTCCAACGCAGACACGGAATAAGAAGCAGACATTTCCATCGTCTTGTGAAGCTACAGGTCTAAAACACTTCCAGTCGGCGGTTTCAGCACTGAACGGTACAGAAGATAGGAACCGAGCCTCAGTCAGAGAGCAGATGCTCATCTGTCTTTCATTTCCCACAAAACCCCACGCTTTATTCACAGGTCTGGCGTTCCACAGCCGAGAGGACAATACACGAGCCACTGAAAAAATGCAGACCTTTACATTTTTGCAACCGAGCACCAGCGGAGAGAAAGCCGCTATTGCTTCACAGGGCCTCTTGTGGAGGGAAATGCACAAAAAAAGACGACACAACAGCCAAAAAGCAGACAAAGACCAGGCATGGACGCAAAAAAACAAAACAGGCGAAGCAGCTCAGGGACAGCGAGCGTAGCGGAGCCGAGCCAAATCATCTCCGCAGACACATCTGTCACAAATTTCATCAACGCAGAGAACTATTTAAACATGATTAACTTCATCTATCACTGTGTACGTCACATTCAACAAGCGCCCTGAGACACGGAAGGTTACACACACCACCAGCAGGTCTGTCTAACCTCAAACCGCTCAACGCTTTTTCACTGTAAAAGAGCTGGATTCCTACTGACAATCGTTTAGTTTCAGGGATCAAAACGCCGTCTGGGATCAGGAACGTTCGCGCTGGGAACGCCAGGACAGCGCCGATAAGATCGCTTCACCAAAACAACTGCTCTGGAACCTCGGAGTTGCTCTAATCATTTATAAGTTATTAATTATTCTGCTGTTCTTAAATTATATTTGTTCTCCCTTGCTCAGACACACCATATTCTGTAAACATATCTAATTTAACTTTATTCTATTTATATACCACTTAACAGTGGACGCTGTCACAAAGCAGCTTTACAGAAAGATAAAGATTACGGATAAATATTATTACTAAAAACTTATAGATGTACTAGCGTTAGTACGTTTTGTTGACGGTTAAAGAGTTTGTGGAAACAGTTAAAAGGTTAAAGCTAGAAATATTTCAGTCAAAGTGAAAATATGAACTAATATCAGTAAAAATATTCACTTTATCTTTTCTAATTAATATCTATTGGTGTAGGTGTGTGTTTACATTGAGACAGTAGCGCATTAGTAGCTTATTTTAAAGTAGATTATTAAATCCAGCACATAACTGTTCATAACATCACTTTTACTCCACATTTAGATTGGAGCACATAACACTGGGCTCTCAGTTCGAGTATGAACACTGCTTCAGAACACATGAGACAAACTGGTTTTAAACTTTCCGCAGGAAGAATAAACATACAATGATCTGTCCATACATCTTTGAAGATTCCCTTCTCAAATGTTACATAACGTCTTTTGGAGTGAGCCCTGCTGTGTCGCATGTTTGTGTTTGGTGAGGATTCGGCTGCTTTGTAGAGGCGTTACGGTCGTTTCTGTGGTTTCCACATACTCTATGTATTTACAGTAAACTACTGCATTGATTGGCTCTGTTGAGGGACACTTATAGCCACGCCCACTCCCAGGGCAAAAGTGATGGCTTCTGTGAGATAAAGTGACACAAAACTGCTCATAACATCCCTTCTACTCAACATTTTGGTTAAATTTATGGTGCAGGTTTAGCTTCAAGCAAATACAGAAGAACTGGCAAAGTTTCATGAAATTCTGTCCAGCCAGTTTTGTGTGATGCTGAAAAACAAACAAAAAAACAAAAAAATGGCTGGACAGACACACAGATGTACAGACAGACAGAAATGTTTCTGAGACTGGTTTCCGGTCCTCCAATGTATGGAATGTAAAGATATCATTATAAAAGTGAGTTCTGGGGTCCACAAACCCGCCGGTGGGATCACTTGCATTTTCTAATCACAAATCATCTACGGAGACCACAACCAGAACAAACTGACCAGTTTCTCACATCCTCTACAGCACTTATCCTGTACGGGGTCATAGGGGCCTGGAGCCCATCCCGGGGAACTCGGGGGAGCAGGCGGTGCACGTCCGGATGGGGTGGCAGTCCATCACACGGCACACAAGCAAACACACTGACACACTCCTTCACACACCACGGGCAATTTGTAAACATCTGTTAGACTCATCTGCATGTCTTTGGACTGTTGGAGGAAACCCACCAAGCAAAGGGTGGGACTCGAACACCGACCATGAAGGTGCGTGGCTACTATGTTAACCACTACACCACCGCGGCGCCAGGACACGTCTGTGATTGTGTGTCTCCAGGTTATTATACTGCGTCAGTGCTGCTTCTAAAAAACCCCAAGCTTCCAAACCAGTAGGAGGATCTGAGCTGTCCGTCAAACCTGACACTGTGGGGCAAGAAAGGGCGGGGCAGTAAAGAGCGGGACGTGATCTCGGAGTGTCTGAACGAGACTGCAACTGATCAACCTTATCCGTGAGCTGAAGTGTGTACACTCAGTGTGTGTGTAGCTCTGGTAACGTAGTGATGTAGTGTGTGTGTCTCTGATACTGACGGCTCCTTAACTGCAGAATTACAGCCACAGTTAGTCCACAGTTAGTTCAATCCATCAGACCCTAAAGGCAGATCTAGACGTTTATAGAACACTCTCCTCGTGTACGAGTGAGCCAGAGTGAGTCATCCACCATACGACTGTGTGAGCACACAGAAGAACTACGTACAGGAGTGTGTGTGTGTGTGTTGATGTGAAGTCTGTATGAGGAGTGACAGCTCATCTACAATATCATGGCTGTTCTGCAGCAGCACTCCCGCGGTGCGAGACGGGCAGCTCTGATAATTCGTCTAGCAGTCTGACAGTTTCCTCTCGCGGAGTTATGGAGTGCGCAGGCATCCTGCTCCTCGCTCGGGTTTTTATCATAAAGAGAGAGAGAGAGAGACGGGAGGAGAGACGGGGGAGAGATGGGGGGGCGGGGGTGTCTCTCTCTCTCACTCCTTCTGCCTCAGCTGTGACTCCGATGCAGCGGCCCTCAGAAGCCCATTTTTCCTGGATTTATTTGTCTTGCGCTTTAGTGAAGAGAGAGAGACGAGAGCGTCAGGAGAGGGGGCTTCGGCTTCTGGATGGAAAAAAAAGGAGAAGACGGGAGGGGGTCGTTCTACAGACAGACACAGATGGAATAGTTTACACTTCTGGCCCAGACTTTCAGCGTCTGACCTGTTGTAACCCGTGTTCCGTTCCGAGGGTGCAGCGGGCGTTCGCCGAGCGCTACACACTTCCCTGTGATGTTTTTACTAACGCTGCTCCGCGGAGGCCCCGTCTCCTCTCTCTCTCCCCCCGCGGCAGGTTTCCTTCACCCCAGAGATGAAGCGGCTGCTCGGCTCCAGGACACCGAGACGCTCCGCCAGTCCGCCAGCACCGTGCGCTAACTGATAGAAAGCACAGGCTTTGTTATTCTAAACTGTACACTTAGACACAGGGCTTTTTTTGTCCTCCCTCCCTTCCTTCCAGACACACTCTCATATGCGCGCACACACACACAGAATTGCAAACCAGAGTGAGTGTATTTTAGGCCTGGGTTTGATGCCTGCATTACAAATGAGTAGTGAGGAAAACGCTCAGTGTGTCAAGAGGCATTTCCTCTCTGTGGAGACGGCATGAGAGAGAGACAGAATGAAAAAGAGAAAAAGAGAGACAGTGAGAGAGACACAGAGTGAAAGACAGAGACAAAAAAGAAAGAGTGTGTGTGATAGTAGGCAAGACTGAGAGTGAAATAGACAAATCAAGAGTGACACACACACACACACACACACCTCTTCAGTCTTTACTTATGTGTGTTGGAACTGGTTTGTCTCTAGTCATTATTCTAAATATAATATAAAGTGTTTACACACTTCTTTATTTCAATTTAATAACTGTTCTGTTTCTAATTATTTTAAAGTGTGAGCATGAAGTGCCAGAGTGAGGCGTGAGAGTGAGGCGTGAGAGTGAAATGAGGGAGTCATGCGCGAGAGCGATGCGTGAGAGAAGTCGCCCTCAGCTGATCGGACGTTCCTGCGAAGTCGGTTCCTCCGGTCGGCGTCCCGGCAGGTAAACAGCGTCTGCTTTTCGGTACAGAGTGTCTGAGCACCGACCTCAGAACCAGAAAGAGAAAGAAAAGCAGTGAGTGAGTGACGGGCCGGTCTGCTGCCTGTGAGGATCTGGGCGAGAGACGTGAAACCTGCGCACGCACACACACACACACACACACACACACACACACACACACACACACACACACACACGGTGTGTTTCACGTCACAGATCTCATGACACCATACATGAGGAACTCCTTTGACTCGTCTGCATTTAGAGAAACACATCAGTACGCGCCAACGTCTTCTCAACATTTCTCCTGCATTCTCGTCCTGCGTCCTCCTCCTCCTGCGTCCTCCTCCTCCTGCGTCCTCCTCCTTCTACGTCCTCCTCCTCCTGCGTCCTCCTCCTCCTCCTGCGTCCTCCTCCTCCTCCTGCGTCCTCCTCCTTCTACGTCCTCCTCCTACGTCCTCCTCCTGCTGCGTCCTCCTCCTGCTGCGTCCTCCTCCTGCTGCGTCCTCACCCCTGGTGTTTTTTTTGCTGTTACAGGAACCCAGTCCCCTCCAGGCCGAAAACACATCAAGAGCAGCAAAAACTATGCAGTATTTAGTCTTAATATTTAACCAAGTGTGAAATGAGACCCAGCAGACTCAATATTTGCTCAGTGTGTGTGTGTGTGTGTGTGTGTGTGTGTCTGCTGCTCAGACACAGTAATTATTTCATTTTTGTCATCCTGAGCAGTAGCATGCAGATGGATAGGAATGTGTGTGTCGGCGTGTATAGACAGCCGGGAAGGTGGGGGGCTCTCTCTGTCTTCACACACACACACACACACACACACACACACACACACACACACACTGCAGTGGGACATTCAGCAGCCGCACCAGTAGGTGATACTATGAAAATAAACAGTGTGGAAGTTCATTAGTGCTGCGCCAGTCAAAGCTGCATGTGTGTGTGTGTGTGTGTGTGTGTGTGTGTTTTGGCTTCAAATCAAGATTATTATAATTTTTAGAACTAAGAATAAAAAAAAAGTGTGTTGATTATTTTTCTCCAATGGTCCGAGTCCTAAAGTGTTTTATTCCTCCGTCGCCATGACGACGCACCGAACATTCCTCTGTATATTTATTAATAAACCTCACATCATATTTCGAGCTGTTTATTATTAAATAAACGAGGGAACTCCTGTTGTCTCTTATGTTACAGCAGCTATAAACACTCACTCCCTCCCTCACTCCCTCGGCCACTCCCTCGGCCACTCCCTCGGCCACTCCCTCGGCCACTCCCTCGGCCACTCACTCCGCCTCGCTTTATTCTCTCTCAATCAAGTGACTGTCAATTACTGAGTAAAAAAAAAAAAAGAAAGCTTAAAAAGTGTACACTTCTCTGTCCTGAAGACGTGTGAAGACTATATTATAACGAGCACCTTTTACCTTCAGCCCTGACGGCCTCCGTTATAATCATGGTGATGAAGGGGACGACTCTAACGAAGCACTTAATGAAGACAAATTAGACAAAATGAGATTAAATGAGGAGGCAGAGTGGGGTAGGGGTTAGCACCGCCCCCTCGCACCTCCAGGGTTCAATTCCCAACTCAGGGTGTGTGTACCTGTGTGCATGGAGTGTGTGTGTGTGTGTGTGTGTGTGTGTGTGTGTGTGTGTGTTCTCCCCGTGCTTGGTGGGTTTCCTCCGGGTTCTCCGGTTTCCTCCCACAGTCCAGAGACCTGCAGGTTAAACGTTCCCAAATGGCCTGTAGTGTGTGAATGACAACGGGGCACTGAGCTGAAAACCCGACCCCACAGAACCGAGGGATATCCACATCTCCAGGGTGGGGAGTGTCCGTCAGCCGATGTGAAGGATGGGACGTGGACGGACTTAAAGATTAAAGGAAGGACAGAAGGGTGTGAGATAAATCCCTCAGGGATGTAACTGTGTCACTCTCATCAGGACCCCTCGCCTGCTGTCAGCTGTTTGTTCCAGGGGTTGAGCTGAAGGAACGAGTTCTCCGAGAGAGAGGGAGAGAGAGAGAAGAGAGTGCAGCAAAAACAAACAGCACATAGTGTTTCAGTGGCGTCAGAGGTGCAGAAGCCAAAGAGCGAAGGGGGGCGGGGGGGGTGAAGAGGAGTGTGACTGGCCCTCACGCAGCTCTCACCACCCCTCCCCCCATATAAACACACACACACACACACACACACTACAGCTCCATGTGCGCGGTGAGCCGTGTGTGGCAGGAACACACTCGCTCCATCACAGGTGAGCTCACGGGTACAGATCCATCGACTCTATAACGAACCGCCTCGACCTCGTTCATTAACCGCAACATCTTCTGTTTTCTTTCCAGATGTTTTTATATTTCAGTCGATCCCACTTCCACTCTACTCACTGTTTCAGTATGAAATAAGAGAACGACACGCCCACAGTTTCATTTCCTTATCTCCTTATTTCCTGTATGGGTGTAAAGACATTCCCACGCTCCCCTCGTAATGTGTCGAGGAGACACTCGTGCCCTAATTTCTATGTATGGACTCACGGACACGCCCACGCCACGTAGCCCTCGCTTGAGTTTTCGACTCTAAAGACCGTCTGCGACACCTTCCTTACACCCATATATGGACTTCAGGACACACCCACAGCACCACACGCTGGAATATGGCTAATACTACAGACACACCTGCTCCCGTCATGTCCGTACACTGATCGGTGACTCTCACACTACACACTCCTGTCACATGATCACACTCGTTAAAGTCAATGAATAAAAGCTGTTCTGCTTCTCACCATCCTTTATCATCGTCCTCTTCCAGCTCGTCCTCGTCCTCAGGGGTCTCTGGAGTTTGAGAAATCGCAGACGAAAGCTTGGACTTAAAGCGGTCCAGAAGAGCGAGGGTCTTCACACACACCGAAGATAAACAGAGACGTTGGTGGGTTTTAGCGCTAACCCATTGAAAAATGCTTAAACATCTCCATATAACAAACATAATCTACTTCAGCCCAGCAGGTGGCGCTGCAATTTAGAGATAATTACATTGATCACGTTAAATAGATTTCAAGATTATATATATTTTTTTTATTATATTTTAAGGACTTGGCTGTAAAGTGCAGCGCCACCTGCTGGACAGAAGCTGCAGGTCTCAGCTTGACATTTCGTCTGCTCACCTGCGCCTCTCTGCTTGACCCCTTCTTCAGCTTCTGCGTCCTCATCTCCTCATATTTCTTCTTGCTCTCCAGGTACTCGGACATGGCCTCGCTCGGCGCGTTCTTCTCACCTTCAAAATATAACGTGAAACTGAAATCAGCGTGACCCGGTTCTGAGTGGAAGCAGCTCGGTGACGTGAATAAATTAATTCAGCATTTTACACAAAAAAATGTCTTTATTACATAAAATGTGCTTTAAAGTTAATAACTGAATAATAATGCAGCGGTTAACTATGCATATTAATAACTGGAGCACAATCTGGCGTAAAAGAACAACATAAAACAACTCTGACTTAACCTGGTCTTTAGAGAATAAAGAAAACCTTAGATCAGGATCAAACAAGATTAAAAAGGAATTTGAAACATCAGGATCAAAAAGAAGACAATTAGCAAGATCAAGATTAAAAAAAAAAACTATTTGGAAAAGACTTTAATAAGGTTTGTCCCTGTGAAACATTTTTACAGGAATAACAAAGATCAGGATCAAACAAACCCAGGATAAAAAAGTAAAACTTTAAATGATCCAGATAAAACAATCATTAGTTTAATTAGAAAGCATGTTTAGAATAAGTGACGTTCATGAAAGTGTTATA
>JAQQZT010000009.1:27000489-27002989 GCA_030068275.1 Clarias platycephalus | reverse complement strand
ACTTTGTATCTCTTTTTAGTTACATTTGATTCTCCTTTGATCACGCTACTTCCTGTTCTCACTCTGTAAACACTCGTTCACTCGCTCCAGTGTAAACTGCAGTGTAAACTGTTCTGTACGGCTTTTGGAGATACAGAAGCCCAGTTCTCCCTTTACTCCGGTACGCGTCCCTGTGGACGAACCTTTCACCTGCATTACTGTCAACACCTTCTGACCAATCAGAGCGCGGGACTCAGAGAGCAGCTGCATGGCGTAAAAAACTAAACTAAAAACAAACTAAAAACGCAGACCGTGTTCTGGGGATCGTCACAGGAACGCCGCAGAACTGCAGAGCTGCTTTTAGGATCAATTCCACTGAAATGCTGAAAAATCATCTTTGCACTATTGTCTCTCCACCTCGGCGGCTCTGACGGACGAGGCGCCGCTGAAATAAACGCCCCCTCCTGCGCGGAAGCATAATCCGTATAAATAACTCGGAGTGGTGAGGAGGACGCTGCCACATCAATTAAGGCGGGTCTAAAAGCGGACAGTGTTTTTAGCATGTCTTATTTTTGGCTCTTACACGCCGCGGCCGGGCCAAGAAAGAAAAAACCAGAGCAGACAAACATGCTATAATTTATGTCCTGAAAATTGAAGAGATGCCTGTCGAAAATAATAACTCCTACCCAAAAAATAGGTACAAACATCTCTTTAGAAGACGAGGGGGGAAAACGTCTGCGGGCCGGTTCGCTCCTGAGGAGACGACAGGCTGCTTCCTCCTGCAGATGCTGACTCCAGATGCTGAGGCGGGCGAGTTGACTCCATTAGCAGGAAGGAGGAACGAGGAGGAACGAGGAGGAACGAGGAGGAGAAGAGAGCGAGACTGAACACCAGGAAAAACAGATCAAATCATGCGAAGGCTTGAGTTTATATGAAACACTGTGAGCTGAACGGTGAGACTGATGGATGTGGCACGAGAGAACCACCAGCATAATATTCATAAAGGGAACACTGTCAAAACATTTGCCTCTTGTTTTATTCTGCTGTGTGTGTGTGTGCGTGCGTGCGTGCGTGTGTGTGTGGTCTCGAGACAGTGATGAGCGAGACAGTGAGATGGAGAGAGACAGTGAGAGAGAGATAGAGAGACAGTGAGAGATGAAGAGAGACAGTGAGACAGAGAGAGAGACAGAAAAAGACAGTGAGAGAGAGAGACAGTGAAAGAGACAGAGAGAAAGACAGTGAGAGTGACAGAGAGAGAGACAGTGAGAAATGGAGGAAGAGAGTGAGAGACAGTGAGAGAGAGAGACAGTGAGAAATGGAGGGAGAGAAAGTGAAAAACAGAAAGAGAGGGAGAGACAGTGAGGTGACAGTGAGGTGAAAGACACTCATGGTGACAGTGAGACAGTGAGAGAGAGACCATGAGAGAGAGAGAGAGAGAGAGACAGTGAGAGAAACCGTAAGAGACAGTAAGAGAGACAGAGACCGTGAGAGAGACCGTGAGAGAGACAGTGAGAGAGAGACAGTGAGAGAGAGACAGTGAGAGAGAGACCGTGAGAGAAACAGTGAGAGAAACAGTGAGAGAGAGACCGTGAGAGAGAGAGACAGTGAGAGAGAGACAGTGAGAGAGACCGTGAGAGAAACAGTGAGAGAGAGACCGTGAGAGAGAGACCGTGAGAGAGACAGTGAGAGAAACAGTGAGAGAAACAGTGAGAGAGAGACCGTGAGAGAGAGACAGTGAGAGAGAGACAGTGAGAGAAACAGTGAGAAAAACAGTGAGTGAGAGACAGTGAGAGAAACAGTGAGAGAGACTGTGCGAGAGAGAGACCGTGAGAGAGAGACCGTGAGAGAGACAGTTAGAGAGACCGTGCGAGAGAGAGACCGTGAGAGAGACCGTGCGAGAGAGAGACCGTGAGAGAGACAGTTAGAGAGAGACCGTGAGAGAGACAGTGAGAGAGACAGTGAGAGAGACAGTGAGAGAGAGACCGTGAGAGAGACCGTGAGAGAGAGACAGTGAGAGAGACCGTGAGAGAGAGACAGTGAGAGAGAGACAGTGAGAGAGAGACAGTGAGAGAGAGACCGTGAGAGAGACCGTGAGAGAGAGACCGTGAGAGAAACAGTGAGAGAGAGACCGTGAGAGAGAGACCGTGAGGGAGAGACAGTGAGAGAGAGACCGTGAGAGAGACCGTGAGAGAGACCGTGTGAGAGACCGTGTGAGAGAGACCGTGAGAGAGAGACAGTGAGAGAGAGACCGTGAGAGAGAGACCGTGAGAGAGAGACAGTGAGAGAGACCGTGAGAGAAACAGTGAGAGAGACAGTGAGAGAGAGACAGTGAGAGAAACAGTGAGAGATGAATAATTAATTCATAACGAATTAATTAATTGTAGCCTACCGTTTCCACCTGTCAATCACTTTTTCCGCGGGGCATGAACAGGCAAAGTGATCTCTGGCGTCGACAAACTTGGTTGGTAAAAAAGGTGCAAATTCACCAATCTGGCAACACTTTGGCTTTAGACCGAATGAA
>JAQQZT010000009.1:26954086-26975479 GCA_030068275.1 Clarias platycephalus | reverse complement strand
TCACTTTGGGAATTCAAATACTGAAATAAATCAACTTTTCAATGATATTCTAATTTACTGAGCTGCACCTTTATGTCCCCTGTGTGTGTGTGTGTGTGTGTGTGTGTGTGTTACCTTCCATACAGAGCTGAATGAAGTTCCTGCAGGCTTTAGGAGCCTCTTTAGCCCACAGTTCCACATCTACATCTCCTGCTGAGGTCTTTATTAGAACCTGAGGGGAAACACTGCTTTATCTCGTAATCTTACTTCAGTATTAAACATTAGATAAGGCTAATGTGACCGTGTGAGGCTCAGCTGCTCCTGAACACTGAGATTAACACAACTTTAATTAGTTTTTTATCTGTAAAGACACAAGAGCATGTTGAGAGCTGAGGATTAAAAATAAATAAATATACATATTTAATATATTAAATATATTTTACCTTGCCGTTAGTCGGCGGCTCCTGGATGTAAATATTACTCATCTTTACGGAGTATGCACTGTAAAATTACTCGACGATTCGATTACAAACACTCAAAGAACAAGAAAAACAAAAATACAGAAATGTGTCCTGCGCTTGTTAGAATACTAAATAACGATGTGTTCACTAAATGAAGTGCACTACGTGTGATATAAAACAGCGATCCCTGCACGCTAGGTAGTGCGCACTTGGTGTGGGACAAACCGCCATTTAGGATTCGCTTGTAGTGCCACAAGGTTTTCCTTCCCTGCAGCAACATGTGTGCGAACGGGGGTAAAATATTTGTACTGACATCTAGCGGTTCGGAGCTATGATTTTTTGTGTTACTTATAGGACCGAAATATAGATAAATATTTTTTTTTTTGCTTAACTAACTAAAGTATGTACATCTTTAAAGAAATACATGTATAGTATACAAAATAATATAAAGAAGTCAGACTTATACTTTAGTGGAACTGCTTACTGTCTTGTCAATGTTTCCTATCGGACTCATTTAAACGACGGATTAAGTACGGAACCGGAAGTCCTGCTGTTTACGAACATTCTAATAAGTTCGAGTGAATGGCTCTCCCAGGTAAAGACTTTTAACAATATAAATATGTGGATTATGATTATAAATGTTTTGTGTAGTCTTTATTAATGAATAGTAATGATGATGATCTGATCGAGTGGAGTGTCATTATAAATATAAAAACAGGCAGTGAGATGTGCTGAGGGTTAATCCTGCACTCCTGTAGAATAAACACAAAACTCGCCTCTCTGTGTTTAAACTTTACTAATGTTTTGGGGAAAATATGCTGATTAAGTGTTTGGTTACTGATAAAGAAGAAGATTCACGACATATAACCCTATAAAACAGATTAAGTGTTAAATTCATGATGATTGCTTTGCTTTGTTCTCTGCAGTAGAATTTAATAATAAATCATTAGTGATGAAATAAAGATAAGGGTAAATATAAAGTTCAGCATCAGAACAATGTTTTAGTTAATAAACAATTCATTAATAGATCGTTAGTACCTTGCATTAAAAAAGTGAAGGCAAAGCTATTTTAACAGGTTCATGTTCATAAAGAGAAAGTTTTGTATGATGAAGGGAATTTTGAATTGTAATAATGTCGCGCAGGTGTGAATAAGGACAACATCCGCGCTGGGTGTAAAAGATGCGGCTATCGTGAGTATTTATGAAGTGTGTGTGTGTGTGTGTGTGTGTATCAGTAGAAAGTTTTACACTCCTACACTGAAGTGTGAGAGAATCATTCAGGGTCTTCTCTTTTTGTTTTGTTTCTTTTCCTCCTCAGCTGGTCACCTGACGTTCGAGTGCAGGAACTTTGTGCGCGTGGACCCGAGGAAGGACATTGTGTTGGACGTGAGCAGTACGAGCAGCGAGGAGAGCGAGGAGGAGGAGCAACAGCAGGACGTGCGGAAGGAGAAGATCTTCGGGAGCAGCCGCTCGAAAGGTGAAGAACAGAACAGGGACAGGAGAGAAAGTCTAGTGTACAAAAGACACCTGTGTGTGTATATCTGTGTGATTTATTCACTGTTTCCATGCTGGAGGAGGAGGGAGTAGTGTGCTGATGGACACTGATGTGACCTTTGAGAGCTGCGTGGTGTACAACATTTAGCAGAATAAACCCCTGAGGCAGAGGGAACTCGAATACACACACACATATATACACACACACACACACACCCTTCCTCCTTTACTGAGGAACATCAGCACCCATTGAAATAATCCCTCTCTGTCAGACGTGTGTGTGTTTTTGTGTGTGTGTAACCCTGAGTTGTTTTGAGTGTCTGCAGATTCACGAAAAGAGAAACAAAAAAAAAAGAGGAGTAAAGAGCGATCTCACCGAAAGGCAAAGAAGAGGTAAATACACACACACACACACACACACACACATTAAGCAGGCACTATACACATAAATACACTATACAAATACCATAGACATACATGCATACACACAATATATATATGCATGTATGTACAAACACACACTATGTATACACTATGGATATTTACTGCTTTAAGAAACTAATCAGCAGCGTCTCCTGGAGCGGCGCATCACAGAGCCTTTCATTACTTAATATTATCCTCATTTTATTCAGGTCTCATTCATCCAGTGATGATGATGATGAGGAAGATGCCAGCAGGAAGAAAAAGAAGAAAAGCCACAAGAAGAAAGGCAAAAAGGAAAAGCTAAAAAAAGAGAAACACAGCATGAAGAAGCGTAAGAAGCAACACACGCAGCCTTCGTCATCTTCCTCTTCCTCTAACAGCTCGAGTGACTCCTCAGATACAGACTGAAACTCGACGTCCACGACATGAGTTTATCTCCTAAACATCAGTGTGTGAGGCTGCGTGAAGAGAGACAGACAGCTGGTGTTCAGCGTTCCTCTGTTCCTCCTTACAGCTTCTGATTTTCTCAAAACAGTTTCAACCCCAAATCCATACAGGGAGTGTAAACTTTTGCACTCAGCTGTTTATGTGAATTTGTTGCTGTTTGAGTAGTGAATTATTGTCATTTATTTACATCTGTGATGAGTTTTGTTCGCTGTGTTTTTCACAATATTGGTAGATTTTGTACAGAAATAAAATAATACAATTCACACACAATGCATTTTGTGTTTTATTTTTTATAAATTAAACAGATGTTGCACTAGTTGTTTTACTTAGAGTAAAATATATTAAAATATTAGAATAATTAATTAATTATTAACAACAATGTATTAAAAAAAGAAATGTTTATATAGAATGAAAAAATATATATATTTATTGAAGCATGAATTGCTCTCTGTGTGTGTGTGTGTGTGTGTGTGTGTGTGTGTGTGGAGCGTTGACTGTACATATTTTATTAACTCCTGCAGGTGCCCCGTGGTGCAGGTAGCCACTCTTACCTGACTAACTGCACCTCACCTGGGAGAAACACCAGGAACTCTGTGGAATGTTTAAAGAGCTACACATGAATCATTCAGAAGTCCGAGATCAAAGAAAATGAATCGGCCTCACTGGTTTACATTAATGCCACAAACCCTAGTGCTGTTACTGCTACATTTCCACATTACTGTAACAGCTGCTTGTGATGTTCTGGTCTGTCTGTTACACATAATTTGTCCACTAGTAGATGTTTGTTCATTGTGATTCTTGTAAATTTTACCTTAAAAAAAAAAAAAAAAGTTTTTATCCTTGATTGATTTCTTCTTTTAACCATTTTTCTTATGTCTGACTATCGGATGTCTTTGGATCTTTGCTGTGTGTTTTATTCCCCGAGCTCTGCCTCCTGAGTCTCTCTGATGTTGAGCCCAGCCTGTAGAGCAGGGGTTAATTCTTCACCACCATAATTTCCCTTTTCGAGATACAAACCCTTACCGATCCTCCTACTTCCTGTTTCCATACATAGTCATTTTCCTGCATTACATAAGCCGTTCCTAGTCTCCTTACGTCCCATAATATCTGCTGGTCACGTACTGTATGGCCCAGAGATGCTGATAATAAAGCGTTAACACGAGACCACACAGAGACAAAGAGGAACAGAACAGATAAAGTTCACATAGAAAGATATATGTTATATTTAACAGAACAAAAGCTCCTGTACTGTACACTCAGTGATGAGAAATTTGTACTACATTTACTCTTACTCACTCTTGCTTAAACTTTTGAATTGAGGCTTCAGCAGATGAGCATTAGCACACAATGATCTTTCACCAGGTCTGTCCTTTTTCGATGGAACAGAAAAGTCATACAGAGTTACTGTGTGACCAGAATGCTTATTTCTAGCTGTATGTGGTCCCAGTACCAGAATTATTATAATTAGTATCCAGTCTCTTATGTCCGTCACAAATTGTTCAACTTTATTGAGCTGTTTTTTCTCATCTGGCTTTGCTGAGACGTATAACTGTGTGTCATCAGCATAACCGTGGAAACTAATCCCATGCTTACAAAATTTGTTGCCCAGAGAAAGCATGTACAGCGAAATAGCAGCGGGCCTAAAGCAGAACCCTGTGGAACACCGAACTTCACTTCAGTACACTACAGACTTTAAGCGGCTCAGACTTATACATTCCGCACATGCTAGATTTTTTTTTTCTACCTGATTTAATGCTGCGGTAAATTGCAGTTTAATAGTTTTTATGGGACTCATTGTTAGACAAAGCAGTATTTATTTATTTAGTTTTTGTATTCCTTGTGTTTAACATTATCCCATCATCATGATAACATTGGTCCAACATCATTTAATCAATGCAATTCTAACATTTGAAAACAACCTCATACAGCAACACTGTAACGTTACACAATTAACACTGACACAACATTTCAACAATTGGACATTCCTGCTGGGACTACTGAAGATTTTAAAGTAAATACAGTATAGAAACATTAAACACTTTACAGAGATTTATTATTATCTTTGTTCTTTGTAAAGATCAAATAAAGGAAGATCAAATGCAGGACAAATTCCAGTTAGAGGTTTAAAAAAAAAAAGAAGTAAAATAATGGTTTTTAAACATTCCTCAAATTAGAATAAATCTTTAATAAATAAATCCTTGACACTTCTGGTTTTATTGCGTTCACACACACCAGCAGAACTTATCAAATCTGTTACTCTGACAATAGTGCCATGGTTACAGGTGTGTGTGTGTGTGTGTGTGTGTGTACTCAGCATTTCTGTTTGCAGGTCAAACTCCACATTATTGCCATCTCCTATTATTTCCTTCCTAACATCTAAAACCTGTCATAGCTGTCTATAGGTTCTGGTCCTGTCCTAGAAATATGGGTCAGTTGTGGGATCTTTAAGGGGGTTTGCAAATAATTAATAATGGATGAAGTTAAAATTTAAAAGTATAATTAATATTCATAATTAGTATTTGTTTGCTCATAAAAAAATGCTTTTTCTACTGTTAATCTTCCTGCAAGGTTTCCACTTTTAGTTTCGTGGAACAAACGGGTTTTTCAAGGGCTCTGCACATGTTAGTTGGGGTGTTTATAACATAAGGCTTAGCTGTCTGTTCGTTAATAACAATGAATGCAATAAACATTAATACTTTAATACTTTACAATAAACATTAAAACATTGACTTCTAGATCAGTTCCGTGTGCCATCATGTTCTGCACTTGATGTCTGGAAACTCATTTAAGATAAGATATACCTTTATTCATCCCACAGTGGGGAAATTTCTTTCTTAAAATTTTATCTTATCACATGCGTCATTCGAACCGAACGCTCCCACCGCCACGCTTTACTGCACAGACAAACAGCCGTCTTGCTCAGTATTTATGAGTTTTTCAGTAAAGCTCTTCCTGTGACTTAATGAAACTAAATTTAAGGAAAAGTTTTCATTCAGGCCACAGACAGGAAGGCTGCAGTAACTCAGATGAGCTCTCTGTATAACCGTGGTGACCTCAGAACCCAGAGAACGTGCACCTCTGAGCTACAGCAGCAGGAGAGCCACCAGGTTCTGCTCCTGTCAGACACAAACAGCAAACTGAAGCTACAGTGGACACGGAATCACAAAAACAGACACACAGTTCAGTGTGTGTGTTGAGATTATTTTCACTGTGTACAGAGTGGTGGGTTATACAGTATGGGTTACTGTAGGCTTCAGTACCAGTGCAGTCTCAAACCAGCGCAGACATTCGACCATAAAAAAATGTTAAAGCATATTTTACACATTATTGCTCATTATTTGAAGTTCCATTGATCTGTTTTAGGGAAACAGCAGGTTAAGTTGAAAAAAAAAAAGCAATTAATGTTCCATCATGTGAGTTTGTTTAGTCAGGCAGATTTCTGGAGGGATTTTATTTGGTTCTTCATAGAACCTTAGGATTGCTAAGTGAGTAGAAAATTAAGTTTAAGACACTGTATTAGTGTAAAGTTTTGTAAAAAAAAATAAAAAGTGTTTATTTATATCCCTATCAATTAAGGCATTTGCTAAACTCTAATGAAAATGCCGGTTATGTAACATCATTTATGTACTCGAAGGAATCTGCACCTGATGAGCTGATTAATGTGTAATAAAGTGTATTAATATACACTGATGTTTATTAATGAGTTTAATGTATAACAAAATGGAAAATTATTCATGTGTCTATTATGTGTAAGAATGTTCATTAATATTTGTTAATGTATAATAATTAACATTTATTGATGTGTAATAAAATAATTAACGAGTGGTACAGTGTATACTTATGTTTATTAATGTGTTAATGTATAACAAAGTGGATGGTTATTAATGTGTTTAATGTCTATGATTTGTATTAATGTTCAAAATTCGTTTTATATTATGTGTAATAAAGTGTAATAAGGTGATTAATGTGTGATCGAGTGATTAGTGTGCACTATGAGGGCGTGTCCGAGGAGGTAAGCGGGTACAGATGTTGCTGATGAACGGGAGCCCAGGTGAGGCGAGGGTTTGTGCAGAGGTGCGGTCAGGAAACAATGCTATGCTCAGTTATAAACGTCTCTCTGTTTGCTCTTCTTTCAGGTGGAAACGCTGATAAATCTGCAGCAGCTTTTGTTCGGTTCGCTGCAGGTGGACTTTTGGAGTTTGTTTGGTTGTAAAATTTCAACATGTGACTGTAAGGAAGCTACAAAAACTCGTCCTTCAGCTGGAACGTTTATTCAGCTGCACCTTTACGCAGGTAAACCTCACCCTGCTCTCTTTATCATTCACTCCTTTATCCTCAAGCAAAAGACAACAATCATTTTAGAAACGTTTAATTCTCTATACTGTAGTTTTTCATGTGATGTTACAGTTAATGAGCTCGTTTACTGAATCATGTGATAGACAGATGAATTCATAGAGTAGATTTTTTTATATGATGCAGGAATTTGAAACATTTGTAAATCTTAAAGTAACATTTCCACATGTTTCTACAAAACTCTGCATATGGACTTTATTAACGCTGTGTGTTTAAATTCTCATAATGTATGATGTGTTTAACAGTGTGCAAGTGCATGATATTTATCAATTTTATTTGTTTGTATCATTTACTGATTATTAACTCAGTTTTGTGCTCATTTATATATTCGAACTAAATGAGGCGTCTAGTGTAAAGCAATGCAGTGTGTGTGTGTGTGTGTGTTTCTCATGCAGTAGAAGATGGAGGTGACGACTCAGCCCAAAGTGTTCGCTCCCTCAGACTTCCAGACGGGACTGTGCGAGTGCTGTGACGACTGCAGTGTCTGTACGATCATTTTTTAAATTACGCTTTGATTTGAAATTTAAATAATTTCCTGCTTTCTGATTGGTTTAAACATGTGAATCTGTATCAGCGTGCCGTATCATTTAAATTAAGAATCAGAATTCAACAAGCTGAATATTGACTGAGTTGTGCCACTAAAATCTGAGTTTTGTGCATCTGATTATGTTAAGATTTAATTATGTGATCTGATTATGATTTCATTTTAAATTGAGATATTTAAATTCTAAGAAAATTCTTAGAATTGCTCAAATTAAAGTGTAGATTCTAGTAACGATAGAAATTATTCATCAAACACCTTAAAAGTGCTCCTGAGGTGAAGAACTGAAATAGTGAGCAGGACTTCTCTAAGTCGAGAAGAACATTGAGTTCTCGCTACTGTGCAAAAAAATATATGTGTGACTTATATTGTGGTGGGTAAAATAAACAAAATAGGCCTGTTATTACAAAGTAAAAGATTATATCATAATTATTATAATCATCTTTTGTGGTGCCTCACGAGCACTTCGGGTGTGGCGTTCAGTCTTCAGAAGAGTGTGTCGTACCTGCAGTAGCACCGGGCTCGGCCGCGCCTCGGCCGCGCCTCGGCCCCGCCTCCTCACTGAGATTAAAGTTTTTGTCTTTTCCTTGCTCTGAGATTGCTCCTAAATCACTCTTAGGCTAAGATTAAGTTAAGTTAAGTTACGAAGTTAGGAGTTCTCTCAGAGGATTTTTAGAATTTTGATGAATAAATTTCATGAACCTCGGCTCCGGCCGTTTGAGTTCAATCAGCTGCTCCATAACCTCGGCTTCTACTCCCGAAGAGTCGGGAAAACCATAAAAATGTATTAACGCTCAAGTATTTTTACAGATATTCTCTCATTTTATTCAATACATGCACTCAGGTGTTGATTTATTCTAACACTACTGTTTGAAAGCCTCTGAAAGTGCTGATGATGATATGAGGCTTATTACAGCAGATCACATGGAGATCAGGTTCTTTTTATTACCTTTGGGAGCTAAAGGATTTAAATATTTCTTTACAGTCTTTTGGACGAATAAAAACCCCCTCTCTCTCTGTCTGTCTCTCTGTCCGTCTCCGTGTCTCTCAGGTCTGTGTGGGACGTTCTGTCTCCCGTGTCTCGGCTGTAACATCGCCAGTAACATGGGAGAGTGCTGTTTATGTGGACTGGGAATGCCCATCCGCAGTGTGTACAGAACCAGATACAACATCAGGGTCAGTCACAGCATCACGCAGAACTCTCTACCTTAAACCCCGCCCACAAATCAAGTTTACGACGTGTCACACTCAGGAGGGTGATTGTCCCGTGACGGCCTGCTGATCTGCTCAGGGTGTTTCCTGGATTAATTCTCAAACCAGTGATGAAACACTCTTAGCTTACTTAATAAAATAAAATAACTTCTCATGGAACCAGAAAGACAAACAGAGGAAGCTTTACAGATCCGTCCACTGATTCATATTTAGTACTGTTATTATTATTGTTATTATTATTATTAGCAGAGATTAGAGGAACCTAAGTACAGTTACAGCATTAGTGCACTTCAGTCTTCATGTATTTAGACTTTGTAATTATTTGTACTTTTCCAGGTCGGTGTGTGATATTGTACCTGTGATGAATGTTAATGTGATATGAAAGTGATAATCCTCAGCAAGCTTACCGTCCTGGGTTCTGCTCCTAGGGCTCCATGTGTAATGACTTCCTGGTCAGTAAGTGCTGCTTGCCCTGCGCCACCTGCCAGCTGAAGAGAGACATCAAGTGGAGGAAGCAGCAGGGCATCTTCTGAACCTCATGCGGTGAGCGCTCACACCTCACTAGATATAAATATACTCAGTTTAATAAAATATTGAATAGATTTTTTTTTCTAACAGCATGCATGGTTTATTTCCCTCTGAGAGGAGACTCGCACCAAACAATGTGGTTTTTCTTCTTCTTCTTGTTTTTGTACAGAACCTTCACACCACTGAAGAGAAAACCGAGTAGCGATTTCACTAACTGTGTCTCCTACATTAACAGAATCGTGCTAAAGTATAAACGTGTCAAAACTAGAGCGATCAATCACAATGGATTTATACCTACAGTCTATTTGTGTGTGTTTTTCTTAATAGCGTATTTGCTGTTAAACACCACGGCATGTCTGAGTTCTGGATTCTGATTGATCAGAAGATGTTGATTAATTCTCTGAAACAGCAGCTCTAACAGTAGTGCAGCTCAGACACTGTGTACAGCACACACTCTGCTCACAATAAACTGATAAAATAAATGTGTTTAAACTTTCTAGTGATGTTTCTTTAAGATGCATGGAATGAGTCTCCAGTGTCAGTGCTTTGTAACGGTCAGCGGTAAAGCATGCCTTAATAACTGCAAGAGAGATGACTTCGTCTCCTGTGGGGGCGTGTCTAACAGTAGTAGTAGTTATATACAGTATAACTGTATAAATTCTAGAATTAATCAGTTGAATAAAAATGAAAAAAGTGTGAGGTACGTGTGACGTGTTTAGCTTCATATCAGCTTCAGTAGATTAGATTAGATTATCAAAGATTTTTTCTTTGTAATCTCTTTATGCACAATTATAATCCGAGAGGTCGTATAAACAGACGAGCCTATAATGTTCTAGTCAGTGTTTCACCTCATGAACACCATGATTTCTGCCCTTATTAATGAAGACAATTCAATTAATGACACATTTATGCTAAAAGTCTCATGTGGGCTACAAAACTCTTCATACAACTCATTTGGTTACATGTGATCACAAATGTACATACAGTGGAACCTCGCATTGCGAGTAACGTGGTTTACGAGTGTTCTGCAAGACGAGCAAAAAAGTTTTTTGACTTGGAAAACGAACAAGTCTTGGTTTACGAGTACCGAGTATCATGTCTCCCCTGCTGGGTCTTAGTGCCCGTCTCTTACTGGTATAATCAACATCCGTGCGCGTGTGTCAGAATGAACTAACCTGAGGTGACCAGAAGACGTAGCTTTAGCGGTTAGCCCAATGTAGCGTGAATGGTAAACCCAAACGCGGAGGAATAGCGAATAGGCAGGATAACCACGCGATTTAGTTTAAGGACTCTCACGAAAAGGGAGCAAGGGAAAAACACAAATTTAACCCGCGTCCTAGAAATACACACACAACGGTAGAAAGCAATGACCAAAACACAGTGAGTACTCACGGTTTGAAGAAAGCCAACCTGAACCGACATGGGCCGAACTCAATGACTGAGCGGTAAGCCACCGTTTGTTTACTCCTCTTATACTTCCTGGTAGGCGACCGTCTTACTTCCGGGTCCTAGTGCCGGCCGCAGAATGTGTGTGCATGACAGCGTGTACTGTTTACTATAACACTGTGACCACGTGTGTGTGTAAAACATATTTTATTTTGTCTGTATGTAAAGCATGTAAAGCAAAAGGAAGTCTCATTAGAGAGGTTAAAGATCCATTTTCTTCCTCTGTTTCAGCCTGTGGTTGTGTGTGTGCGTGCACATAATTTGACACCATGCCCCTTCACACACACACTCTCCTTTTACTTTACATTCACACACATACACAAACACACACACACAGCACCTGCGCGCATAAACGGAAACACCTATCTGTTGGGATTTATTTTTACTTTTTTAAAGGTAAAGTGCAGATTCATTTGTTTTGGTTTTACTTTATATTTTGTATTAATTATATTTATGCATTTATTTGTTTGGGGGGGGGCTGAGTAACGAATAATTTGAGCATCCATTATTTCTTCTGGAAAAATGGAATACAACTGTTTGACTATGAGACGTCTTTGCATTTTTGCCAACCATTTACCTCCTGTACCAACCCTGTCGTTTAAAGATTGCAAGAGACTCAGATGTACGGACATCTAGAGGAAGTTTATTCCACCACCTCAGTGCCAGAACAGAAAAGAGTCTAGCTGCACCTGAACTTCTGTATCGACCCTCTACCTCCTGTACCGGCTTTTTACCTCATCTACAGGCACTTTGCCTCCTGTACCGATCCTATAACCTGCTGTACCCGGCCTTTTACCTCCTGTACCCGCCCTTTACCCTTGACCCCCTGTAATGAAGTACGCTGCAGGAGCTCTGAGCCTGGATGGAGACTGTTATATAACTGTAATGAGGTTGTGACGTCGTCCATCTAAAACACATCAGGACAATGAAGTTTTTGTGAGTTGGAATGACGAGTGTTGTTGTGTTAGTTAATAATAAAAGAAATGTTACTAGATCAGTTCCGTGTTCTGCCCCACTGTAGGTGTCCGGAAACTCGTCTTATCTTATCACATGCGTCATTCGAACCGAACGCTCCCATCGCCTACTTCACCACACGCCGTCTTGCTCAATATTTATGACTTTTTCAGTAAAGCTCTTCCTGTGACTTACTAGAACTGAATTTAGGGAAATATATCTATTCAGAAGTGAACGGCCAGACGGATCGAGCAGACAGGAAGATCTCAGATCACGTCCAGCTCTGGGCCACAACAGCAGGAGAGCCACCAGGTTCTGCAGCTGTCAGGCATAAACAGGAAACTGATGCTCCAGCGGACCACAGACTCTTTTCACCTTTAACACGGTTTTAAGGAGTGGTTATATGAGTTACTGTGTAGAAATAAAGTTTTCTAGAAAATAATAATTTCAAGAAGAACCCTATTAGCAAGAAGAAGAGCATGTCGCTATCAAATGAGATCTTAAAGAATCTTTTTCTTCCGACAAGAAAATGTTAAAGCCTTCCCCGTCCGCTTACAGTCTGTAGTGAATCCCGTGCAACAGAGCAAAATAAAATACAATAAAAAAGAATCTAAGAACCTCCATCTCCACTGTCAGAATTAAACGGTTCCTCTGTGGTTCTTTGAATTTGTAGAAAGAAATTCTACATGAAATACTGAAAGGGTCCATTTGATTCACTCTCAAACTGTTACAGTTTAAGGTTCCATACTGTTAAAGGTTCTACATACAGCAGAACTCGAAAACAAGAAGAAGAAGATTGTTTTGAGAAGCTAAGACTCCTGAATTATTCAGGGTTCTCTTGAGGACCAGCGTGTGTGTTAACTGGGTGAGTGTTACAATGGTTCTACTTGGCTTTTACACTCTGAAGTGCTGTTTGATTGTTCTTGTGGAGGTGGAGAACCCGGCAATAGAGTGTTTTCCTGTAGTGTGCAGGACAAACTCCGAATTATCGCCCACCGTTTTATCTTTAGGATTCACGGTTTAAATGTGACAGCAGGTCCGTTGAATCGTTGCCCGGAACTGTTGTTGAACAGGGAATCACTTTTTGTAGGTTCTTCGTAGAACTTTTGTGATTGCTAGATTCAAGACACTGTGTTAGTGTTGAGCTTTGTGTTAAAAAAGGAACAAATGAAGGTTTTTGTCAATTTCTAATTAAAATTCTGGTTATGTAACAGAATTTATATTCAGATGAGCTGATTATTAACGTGTTACAACATGTATTTATGTTTACTGATGTTTATTAATGTGTTAATCAGTAACAAAGTGAAAAGTTATTAATGTACATTAATGTGTATTAATGTGTATTAATGTACATTAATGTGTATTAATGTGTATTAATGTGTATTAATGTACATTAATGTGTATTAATGTGTATTAATGTGTATTAATGTGTAATAACAACACATGACACTGATTGACGCAGTTATAAACATCTGTTTGCTTTTCTTTCATGTGGAGACGCTGATGAATCTGCCTTTGTTCGGTTCGCTGCAGGTGGACTCTTGGAGTTTGTTTGGTTGTAAAGTTTTGAACATGTGACTGTAATGGGGTTATAAAACCTCATCTATTAACTGGAAAGTTAAACATTGCTGCTTATTCGGCTTCACCTTTACAGGTAAACCTCACCATCTCTCTTCATCCTTCATCCTTCTCTCCTTAACCCTCAAACGAAAAAAACTAAAATCATTTCATAAATGCTTAATTATTATATAGTGTTGTTTTCCATGTGATGGATTTAAGAAACATTTGTAAATTTCAAATGAAAATTTATTTGCTTAATCGTGCACATTTAGAATTCTGTATATAGACTTTATGATGTCCGTGTGTTCAAATGCTTATTATGGAAATGTATAATAATAGTGTATATATATATATATATATATATATATATATATATATATATATGATATTTATCAAGCGGTATGTGTGTGTGTGTGTGTTTCTCATGCAGTAGAAGATGGAGGTGACGACTCAGCCCAAAGCGTTCGCTCCCTCAGACTTCCAGACGGGACTGTGCGAGTGCTGTGACGACTGCAGTGTCTGTACGATCATTTATTATTAAACCCACAGCACTTCCTCTCGGTACACCTACACACTGAATCGCGCTTTTATTTTCGAAGGAAAGAAACAAATCAATCACGACGATGACTTTCTGAGCATCATTGTGTAATTAATTAACCAATCAGAGCATTTTGTTTTATTTTAGATTCATATTTAGTAAAATTACAAAATTCAGAATTTTTACACTTCGGTTTGAAATTGAAATCATTTCCTGGTTTCTGATTGGCTTAAATGTGCGAATCTGTACCTGTCTGCTTTATCGTTTACATTAAGAATCAGAACTTAACAAGCTGGATATTAAAAAATAAGCTGTGCCGCTAAAATCTGAGTTTTGCGCATGTGATTATGGTAAAATGTCATTTTTAACTGAGATAAACAATCTGGTGTCTGAGGACGCCCTCGGCTGTTTATTCTGCCTGAGCTGCTCCATCACATCCGTCTGCACTCGAAGTGTCTTTTACTGACACTAAGTCTCTGGTTTTATTCAGTATATACACTCGGCTGTTTCAAATGGTTGCTAGTGATTATTAAACTCTGAGTAGACCTCAGACATGGAGCTGAAGTACTGCTGATGAGTTTATAACCGCCGTGTCGTCTCGGGGACTTTGTGCACGGTACAGGATTAATAGTTTACCGGTTCCAGCTCTCACTATCAGTGCTGATGATGATATGAAGCTTATTAAAGCTCACGTGGAGATTAGGTGCTTTTTATTATCTTTGGGTGCTGAAGGGTTAAAACTTTCCTTTAGAGTCTTTTGAAAACAACAGTACAGAGAAATGACGTTACTGAGGTGTGTTTAAATGTTCCTGTGTTTATTCTCTCTGTCCGTCTCCGTGTCTCTCAGGTCTGTGTGGGACTTTCTGTGTCACGTGTCTCGGCTGTAACATCGCCAGTAACATGGGAGAGTGCTGTTTATGTGGACTGGGAATGCCCATCCGCAGTGTGTACAGAACCAGATACAACATCAGGGTCAGTCACAGCATCACGCAGAACTCTCTACCTTAAACCCCGCCCACAAATCAAGTTTATGACATCACATACTTATGACATCACACACTGGCAGGGTGAACAAAAGCAGATGGTGAGGGGTGCTGGCTGTCCGGTTCTGCTCATTTCCCTTCGATCAAACTCTCGCAGTGTTCGTGGCCCTTAAAGCTCAGAGCATTTTAGCCGTTATTTGTTTTACTGTGTTTTTAAAAAAAACTAAACATATAGAGTATATGGCTCAGGATCGTGCAGTGTAGCATGATGTATCCTTTTTGTAGTTCATTTAAACAACTATACAAACATGACGGAGCTAAAAATGTAAAAGTGAGTCACACAGGCAAAGAAATAGCACAGATACACACGAGCCCGGAGAATCCCAGAAAACTGCAAGCACTGATTCATTTCCCAGCTGACGGGTGAATTTTGAACTTTTTCTCGGTCAGCGACTGAGGATTTTTCCGTTCCTTACTCCGTTTATTCTCAGACTCGTAGTTAAAGACTTTGTTTGCAAATATTTTTAGATGTATATTTGATTTTAGACTAGCTGTGCCTGTGACTTTGATCGCATGGAAATGAAATGAACATTTTAACTAAACATTTTACGTGTTACCGTGAAGGTGTGAGATCACGTTTATTAAGTAAATTTCAACTGCACACTCAACTGCGCATATTAAAAAATGTCAAATTCAAATTCTATTTGTCACATACAGTCATACAATCAAATGCTTATACTGAACGACCACGACACAATAAGAAATTAATTACGGAATAAAATAAGAGAAAAATATAGAAAAACTTTAGCTGTAGAAAATATAGCTATAGAAGATAAAAACAAAATATAAAATGTAAAAAACTTAGCTGTACAAATATAGAAAATATAGAAAACTTCATCAGAAAACTCTATTTATTTATTTATTACTTATTATGATATAAGGACATTTTCCATTTAAATTTTAAATTAGCAGATCTCCTCTTCCCTTGGCCCGACCGTGATGAAATAAAGCCTATACGTTACCTCAAGCTCAGCCACATGCACCTGTTATTAAGATTTATTTGGTCGTTTTTACGTGATGCGTGCACAAACAAAAATTTCCTGTCACCCCAAATTCTTTTTCGCAAAGGTCTTCAATGTACAGACACGTCAACTTTAGTTTTATTATAAGTAAATAGAAGACATGGATAGAAATTCTGTTTGCAGATATCCAGAGTTTGAGCACCAGGTACACCGGGTATAACCGGATGTGGAATCATTTTTGACATGTGTAATAAACGTTAATGTAATATTAAAGTAACGGCATTCTCACTGTCCTGGGTTCTGCTTCTAGGGCTCCATGTGTAATGACTTCATGGTTAGTTACTGCTGCTTTCTCTGCGCTACCTGCCAGCTGAAGAGAGACATCAACAGGAGGAAGCAGCAGGGCATCTTCTGAACCTCATGAAGAGAGCTGAGCGGCGATTCCCCTCAGGCTGTCTTTAACAGAATCGTGCTTAAAGTATAAACGTGTCAAAACTAGAGCGATCAATCACAATGGATTAATACCTACAGTCTATTTGTGTGTGTGTGTTTTTCTTAATAGCGTAATTGCTGATAAACACTTTACAGCAGCTCAAACACAGGGACATGTACTGTACACACTCTGCTCATAAGAAACTGATTAAATAAATGTTTTTAATCAACTTTCCATGATGTTTCCGTGCCATGTGTGGAAGGAGTCTCCAGTGTCGGTGCTTTGTAACGGTCAGATTTTCAGGACAGAAGAGATTTCTCAGCACAGGACACACTACATTCTTTATCTTAATAACTTCAAGAGAGATAATTTAGCCAATTGCGGGTGTGTCTCACAGTAGTTACTATATATAACTTCTAAAGTTAATTAGTTACATAAAAATAAAATGATGCTCTATTCAGTGTAAGTTAGGTGTGACGCGTTTAGCTTCATATCAGCATCGTTAGATTAGATCAGCAAAGATTATTTGCCTTCGTATCTCTTTATACGCGATTATAACCCGGGAGGTCGTATAAACAGATGACGAAGGTTCTGCGAAATGAACCTATAACAACCTGTGGTCAGTGTTTCACCTCATGAACACACACTGATTTGCGCTCTCATTAATGAACGAGCAGATGAAGCAAAAACGAGGCTGGTAGATTTTACACAAAAGGTTTATTCAGACATCAGGTGATCTTCACATGCTGTGTCCATGTTAACATGGCGTGAGACTTGAAACCCAAAGCGATCACACCGTCGTCACAGACGTGCTGAGAATCACACTGCTCTCGAGCTCAGAAAGGAATCGAGACGACTCGCTCAGTTTTCTATTTTGTAAAGCGTCCTTTAGAAGTGCCTCTGTAAAGTGTGACCCGGAGGTGGTGCGATGTCGGGATGCGACCCGGTTTACTGGGACATCTGGGCCTCCATCGCCTGTGCCGTCCACTCGGGTGCCGCCTGGCTGATCTTCTCCAGCAGGTTGTTCACCTGGAAGCAGAGCGACTGGATCTGTTTGTCCCAGGTGGGCAGCGGCTCTCGAGCTGACGGGAGAGAAACACAGAGCCGTGAACCTCCTGGCGCGTCACAGATACCGAGGTCAGAGAAGATCGGACTTACTCTCAAAGTGCACGATGCCGTCGATCTGGTCGATGAAGCCGTTCATTCGGCCCTCTGTGATCATCTGGGAGGCGATTTTCTCTGCCTGTGCACACAGTGATTAATCGGCAGAGTTTACTTTTCGTTACACGGTTAAAAACTTCACGTGCAGGTTTTAACTTGAAGTCACAGAACATCTGGTAAAAACCACTCAGTTGGGCTACAAAATTGTTTTTTAATCACTTATGAGCTGTAGGAGACACCTGGGGGCCGTGCTTGGTGGGTTTCCTCCAGGGACGGTACTATTGGTTTTCTCCCACAGTCCAAAAGACACTGATTTCTAACTTGCCCATGTGTACTTGTGCCCTGCAGTGGGTTGGCACCCCATACAGGATGTAGCCCAGCTTGTGCCCCGAGTTCCCTGGGACTGTACACTAGGGGTGTGCATTGGCACTGCCCTCACGATTCGATTCGATTATGATTCACCAGGTAACGATTCGATTCAATTCGATTCTATGATGCATTGCGATCCATCAAAATTCTACGATCTTTTAATAACCCGTCTATCGCGGTCATCTCCCTCCGCCTCAGCCATCTTGCTCGTTGCTGTTGTTGTTGTTATTCCCCCGAAACTGGAAGTATTTGAAACTTCACAACTTTATTTTCCGCCAGAAAATAAACAGTGACATAATCGATTATGGAACTTTGCCGCATCGATGGTGAATCGTTCATCGCGATGCATCGCCGAATCGATTATTATTGACACCCCTACTGTACACAGGAAAAGCAGATAATGGACAGGTGGAAGCCATGAGGCTCTTCTAGGGCTACTGGATGCCTTTTTGGGGCTATGCAACTATTTTTTAGCTGTTAAATGTCTCTCTTGTGCCGTAAGCCTCACTGAGCAAGAGGACTAGCTCATAGGTTTAGATTTTAAATGTTTTAATGCATTTATTAACCTAAACACAATAATAAAATAAACACAAAACATTATTTTATGTAATTATTAGAGTTGGCACACCAACGCTAATCACACTAACCACAGAGTGAAGGTTGAGAGCATTTCCTTCAGATGATGTCCAAGAGTTGTGGATCTTCTGTGGCTTAATCTAATCAGACACTATATTAATGTCCTCGTGGGCGGAGCTTCGAGTAACTAAGCCCTAACTATGAAACAGAACTTCTGTTTGCCCGGCCGCCGGTGTCAGCGTTTAGGTGCCCGGTGTAGCGGGTCGTCCCTCACAGTGTGACAGTAGGCAGTGGCATCGTCACCTTTTATGTCATACCGTGAGGTAATAATATATCAGCAGAAACGTTGGAGCAGCGTGAGGACCGAACACTCCACAAGCGGGTAATGCGTAGCACGCGGGCGCCAGGATAACCGCTAGTCTTTTTTATAACATACTTTCACAGAAGTTCAGTCAATCCGTGATGAAGTGCCAGAGGGAAGCTCTATTCAGCCCTACCTTTGCAGGTGGAATCTCCAGAAGTGCGCCCAGCTCCTCAAACGTGATGTTGTTGTACAGTTTGCTAGCAGACAGAAGGTTGTGTTCAATAACAGCTCGATCCAGGATACTCGAACCTGAATCGAAGAAACAATTCACCAATGAACACGTCCTATTACTTACTCACTACTCTGCTCCATATATATTACTGGTCCCACCCTGATGAAGATTCTTTCCTACAACAGCATGCCACCAAGCGGTTTATTTCATGTATACAATAATTTTTATTTAAATTTAAAAATGGCCTTTATAATTTTTCTGTTTATAATTACAAACGCTGCCTAAGCGATTCGTTTCTAATTCGACTTGCCGCTTCTCTAGCACGGTACAAACCTCTAGCTTCTACTCACACGGTTCATGAGTAATTTAGTCGTTTCGTTCGTCTCGTCACTCACCATCCGCCGTGGTGGCTTTCTGATGGGGCATCAGCATAGCGGCGAACTCCTGCAGCTGGTTCCCCCGGATGATTCGATCCAGGTACATCTTCTCGAGGATGCCGTACGCCGCCAGCTGCTGACATCGCTCGTCCTTGAAGAGCGTCGCCAACATGCGGGACCGCTGCTGGCCTGAGGACGGATCGGAGCCCCAGTCAGCCTACAAGACATCATCAGGTCCGATAACGTGTTTAACGCTCTGAATAAGACGGCGATGTCTCACCTGCTGAGGCCAGAATCGTGCAGTGCAGAGCGTGCTTTAGAGCCTCCAATCGCTCGCTCTCGTGCACTATGGATTTGTACGAAAGCTCGTTGTAGCGCTGAGCTGCTTCTATAAACTTCCTCCTGTAGTCCAGCACTCTGGCATAGCACACCTACAAAAAAAAACTATGTAAATTACTTATAATTACTCAAACATCACACACTCAAACCCTGGTGTCCTATAAAGGTGACCTAACAGGAGTAGTGTGCACTGTGTAACTACACCTCAGCTCTGCTCTGTAGCCAGCCTGAAATAATCAGAACACTACAAACACATCCTGAGGCTGGATTTCAGTGTGGTGTAGTTTGCGCACCTTGTAGTGGATCTGCAGCTGCTCGTTTGTGGACTCGTTCTGCAGTAAGGAGGCACGGTTGATGTAGGCCTCCGCCTGAACCGGATCATCATCCTCCAGGTAGAGCCGAGCGATCTTCAGGTACGTGTCTAACTTATAGTCGACGTTGTACTGTCTGAGGGAGATAAAGAGAGAGAGAGAGAGAGAGAGTGAGTACAGGCCACGCTTTGGCGCTCCATCAAATTACATAAGACAAGAACTGGTTAATAATAATGCTTCAGAAATCAGACGTACTTCTGTCCCGTCTCGAGTGGAATGCCCACTAAAACCTGCGCAGCGTTCCTCCAGTCCTCTTCTTTCTCATATATAGTGGCTAAATGCTGTCTGATCGACGCCACCTGCAGGAGTGTATTACATTTAACACGTTTTATTCCATCACTGGATTATTTTAAGGCACATCTTATCACACTGATCTTTAAGAGAAAATAAACCTCAAATGCTGACTTCCTAATTACTGCACATGCTCACAAGACACAGGGTGTAGCACCAGTCTGGGAGTGGGATTAGTACTTATCTGATGGAAAAGCATCTCTTTATTAGAACATCACCTGCTCTTCAAAGGAGATGACTCGGGGTTGAATCTTCTCGAGGGTGAAGTGGTAGACGGATTTCGCCGTGGTGTCGGGTAAGTTTGGGAGGTGCGTGCAGAAGTCAGTCAGAAGCTGTCGGGATATGACCAGACTCACATTCTCATTGACCACTACACAGGAAATAGAAAAAAATTATTATAAAAATTTGCTCATCTATGCTGACAAACACCATGACATTATCCAATCTCCTTCGGCAGTGTCATGAAGGTGAAATCTGTTTTCCTGGTTTACACTGACTTAAGAGTTTACAACTGTTTTAGACCTATAATGAAAATAAAAATAACATTTTACTAGCTTCGACTATAACAAGTCAAAAACAAGGAACAAACTTTTTGAGCACATGCAATATAGTCCTAAACGAGAGATTCGGCTAGTGTGAAATTTGTGTCTTATACATGGTTAAATAAATTTACCAATTTTTTTTAACAAAAAGGGGATGTAAACTTTTTCACACCATATTCTCATATCTTATTATGTTAGTGTTTGAGAACTTACTAGCTTCCACGAACGCTTTCAAAGCCTCGAGCTGCTCCGTGTCTGTCAACTGAAGAGCTTTCTCCAGAATCTGGCGATACCTGCAACACAAAACACCGAAAACGTCTTTAATTTCAGTTCTCCATGCTCAGCGCTCTGGGCGAATCCGTCCATTTACACAATTCTATTCAAACGTCTGCATTTCTAAAACAGCGGACTGTGGTCAAGATACCTCACAAGACGCCCCCGCGCCATCTGAACACAC
>JAQQZT010000009.1:26949086-26951586 GCA_030068275.1 Clarias platycephalus | reverse complement strand
GGACAAATTCATGATGATCTATAATCTATAAGATTATATCAGAATCTAAAATATTATAAAACTATTAAATCTCATTTTCTAAACAGTTTATATTTATGTGTGTGTGTGTGTGTGTGTGTGTGCTGTTTACGATATAATAATTTTTTACTGAGTTTTTAAATGTTTTTTTTCCCCCTGTACGTGGATGAAGGCGTCAGCGGAAGCAGCGCGAGAAAAAAAAAAACCCGTTATTCGAATCGCTCTAATTTAATTAATAAAGTGCACTTGAAGTGCTGTGAGAGTCGCATCTCTGCGTGTAACATAGGAAGCCTAGCTAGTGACTAGGTGGTTGTTTTGGATTCAGCCTTCGCGCGTCGTCTCCTGTGCAGGCGGGGCCATATTATGGGCTGTTAGAGGTGAAATGGCGCTCGGCGCGGTATTTTAAACAATCCTGCTCGTTTCCGAGGCGAAGCTGTGGACGATGTCGCCGCGCAGAGCTGGACTTATCCGCGCATGAATGAAGCTGAAAGAGCGCTCACATTTCCAGAAAGCGGCTGAGACAGAGATTTCGGAAGAGTGTAAGGATTGCGTTGTGCTGCTCTGTGTGTGTTCAGTGCCAGGCAGTATGATGTTAGCATGCTAGTGCTAAAGCGGCTAGCGGGATGAGCTAACAGCTGATGGCTAGTCAGAGACGCTAGCGTTTTAACGGGTTGTTCTGGAGAACTTAAAACCGTGTCACACAGCAAAACACCCGAAGGAAAGTGATTATAAGCTGTTGTTCTGTCACACTGAGTCAGTTTTATAATATTAGATTTTTTCTATTGGTTGTTTTTGTGAAGCGCAGTTCGCTAGCTATCGCAGGTTTCTGATTAGCCGCTGATGCTAACTTGAGGAACTTTGACAGTCAGGCTAATGACAGCAGTGTTGTTTATCACAAACATCACGTTTTAGATTTATTTGGTAATCCGTAAAGTGTATATTTTCGTGTTGAAACACGTGGCTAGTTCGTGTTTGCTTAAGCACGATCGGGTATTCCTTTTTTTCGTTATAGCGGAATGATAGACAGAATGATAATAATTTGCATGTTTTTATTTTATAGTTTTATTTCTGAGCAAAGCGAGGTAATGATGAGTAATAAAAACCACTGGATTTCTCGTCATGATGTTAAGGTTAATCCTGCACTCGGACCGTGTTTTGCTGTGGAGCTGTAAGAGAAGTGTTTAGATCATCTTTAAATTCTCTCTTTAAGTCCATCCCTGTTTGTTTTTTTCTCTCTCTACAACAGCATGAGAATATAAAGATCAGAATAAAAAGTGTCCGGAACCCCACCACAGTGCCCCAGGTCCAGTTTATGATCAGAAGTTCTTTATAAATTAATCTGCTCCCGCTAATAGGATATTTATGGATATGTACGTATTCTAAAGTTTATATTAAGTGTGTTATTTTTGTACGAAGCGCTCCCTGTGTGTGTGCGCGCGCGCGCGCGCAGTGTGTAAGTGTGTGTGTGGTGCTTTCTAAACTTCATGCCCGCACATGATCTGATGACGGGGTGAAAATGGCGGATCTTTCGAAATCCAACCCCGGACCTGAAATAGAGCGGAGAGCCGCAGCGCCCCCCCCCCCCGACGCGCGCTCCCGTCCCGGGCCTGTTTACTGCCCTTATTACAGTTTATTACCACATCTTCTATAACAGCAGATCAGCAGAATGTGTGTGTGTGTGTGTGTAAAGTGTGTATTATTGTTGTGGATAAAAAGGTGTGACGTTGAGTCGGATGCGCGCGCTGAGGCCTGAGAGTGCGACACTGCGTTTCTGATTTTTTTTTTTTACACATTTTACCTTTTGATTAATAATCATATTTTAATGCAAAAGCAAACATTAAACTCTGCTACACGTTTGGATTTATCTCTCGTAGTGTTTTGCCTTTGTATTTATTCTTTACATCATAGTCATTAGCTTAATCTGCTCCTTTTTAAGTCTTTTCTTCCTCTGTTGTGTTGTTTACTGCAACACTGTTAATGCGCAGCTGTTCATGTTCATTGTAACAAAATGGGAGAATGGGGAGGGAGGAAAAACCTTAATATAGAAACAGGATATTTATAAAATCATGATTCTAACAGAATCACAATACAGACCGAATCGACAGAAAGGTATTATGATGTCATATCGTCTGATCCCTGGTGATTCCCGTCCTGTTATTATATTATATATAGATAATGACACGTATGAGTGATTTCTGACTCAGTCCAGTGATGTACCAGTTTTATTCTCCTTGTTTGTTTGCTGTTTATATGTCCATGTGTGATTTAGGGGTGTACCTGTTCCTAAAAGTCATAATCCGGTACTTTTTCAGTACAGTGGAGTGAAAAAAAAGAGAAATTTAATTTATGAATTTAAGTTGTAAACATAATAACACATAAACAAAGACACATCGTTGACGTTAGGTCCAGGGGTCCGTTCTTCGTACGTCGCTTGACACATCCGAGATGAACTGACACATCTAAGATGAGATCATCGTGCTAA
>JAQQZT010000009.1:26925825-26948986 GCA_030068275.1 Clarias platycephalus | reverse complement strand
ATCCAAGATCAGGGCAAATCCACAACAATCAAATCCGGCTAACTGAGTTAGCGACGTACGAAGAACACCCCCCAGGTGCAATCAGTTATAGCACTAATAGTAACAGCACTGGCTAGAGCAAACAGTGCAAATTATGCTGTTTTTTTATTTTATTATAATTTTTTTAAACAAGGGGTAATTAAAGAATATTTTTATTCACATCAGGGTTTTATTCCCAAATCCGAGTTCCTTACAGAGTTTACAGAGTGACGTCAGATCCCTGGCTGCTGACAGCAGAATCCGCAATAAGCAAAGCAAAACGTCTAATCCATAAGAGTTTTACTGTATACGTAAAGATTAGGATTAGGTTCATGATCATACAGACAGATTTATTTGTTAAATCTAAAGCACTGACTCAACAGTACACTGTCTGGGTGAGAAAATCCATCACAACAGTACATCACTCTGAAAGTCTGAAAGTGATGTCATTCGGACCGATGTGAAACAACTAAGAGCTCTGAATTACATTTTAAACTTGTTTATCTGACTTTTCAAACCTGTACACAGTCCACATCTCTAAAGTGATGGATAAATCTTGCTGCAAGATCAGCCCTTACAGTAGCTGTTAGTTTATCTTGGCATAATTCGGTATTTTGTAAGTTTTTGGAGCAGTGCAGGCTGTAGGACACATCAGGTTAAGAAGGCTGTGCTTTTTCTTCTCAACTTTTACAGCAATTAGGAATGTTTAATTAAAAACTCAAATATGCGTATTTATGAACACATACCTTTCTGATTAAGATTAATTAAGATTGATAATAAAACATGTTACAACATAAATTTAAATGAATAGAATTAATGCAGAAAATACCTCATTGCTACTTAAAGATAGGCTGTTTTTACTGACACACTTTATTAACCCTAGTACTGCTATTGTAACAGTATAACATCTTGACACTTGAGTCTTAAAAAAAAATGTTTTCCTAAAATAATAACTTCCTGTACTGAACCTGCACAGATCTCTGAACCTGTCATTTCCCTTTGTTAGTAAAGCCTCAGCATGTTTATATATGTAATCAGTTCCTTACATACGTACTCATACATGTACATACATGTACTCTTGTCTGTGTTTCAGTGTGACGCAGTGTGTGTGTGTGTGAAAGCATGGATGTGGTGTCTCCTGACCTGAACAGCATCCTCCCTGATGAGATCATGGACACCGAAGCCATGGAGGAGGATCCTCCTGCCGAGACCCCGGCTCCGCCCTCCAACTCAGCCCCTGAGACGACTCAGGTTCCTATGGAAACGGAGGTGCCTGAAATCGTGAGCCTGTGTCCCTCTGCCACACCGACGCAGAAGACAGAAGCTTTGACCACCCTGACTGCGACGGACTCCACGCTGTGCAGCATCAGCGCTGGCACTCAGCTCGTGGTCACATCTTCCTCCTTCACTGGTGCCAAGATGGCCACCTGTACGGCCACCGTGACCACAGCGCAGACCAGCAGTCCTGTACTGGGTCAGACCATCGCCAAGCTCTCGACCCCGTTCACACCGACCAGCCCAACCAACCACCAGCTCATCATCAACAAAGTGACGGCGGATGGCAAGTCTGCTACTGCCGCGGTACTCAAACAGGAAGGTCAAAAACTCCTGGTCACGGGTCTGAGTAAAACGGGCCAGCCGATCGTCCTGGCGCTGCCGAACACCTGGAGCAAACCGGCGACGTCTCAGGGTGCGGGGGGCGACGTGAAGCCTCAGCCCACGCAGTTCAAAGTGGTATCGGCGGGGACAAAGCCTTTGATCGGGGTACAAGCCGTGAGCTCGGCCAGTCAGCTGCTGGGGTCCTCCTCTCCTCTGCAGGCCCAGCAACTCAAAACTGTACAGGTGTGTGTGTGTGAGTGAGAGGAAAGTACTGAGTACGTATCTCGGTACGGTACATTGCAGAGTTTTTCTTACCACCAGTTTTTTATTTATTTATTTATTTATTTATTTATTTTTTGTCAGATGACTCCCTCTTATGGAAAATGATTCATGTGCTGTTTAATGAAGTAAAATTCTGAGTGATGCTTTGGCAAGATTAATCAGATTTACTGTCATTACCCAGAATTTGATACTTTTCCTGTAACACTGTGTCTCCATGTGTTTTATTCCTTTAACACCACAGCAGTTTACCAATACCAATGTTATTTATTTTATAGATTGGCAGATATTGCTGTTTATCCAGTTATAATTGAGTGATGTCTGGGGAATGAGTTAATGCCTGTGTTATCGTTATATATGCTATATGTGCCTCTCTGTCCATAGTATTTTATGTTAATCTTCTTTAAATGTGTTTGTATGTCTAATGAAGTCCCACCTTCCCCTTGATATCTCCAGATTACAAAAAAGACCCCGGTGTCCACAGCAGGGTCCATGATCACCAAACTGATCATCACGAAAGCCCTGAACAACAAAGGCCTGGCCAGCCAAGCCACCGTCACTCCTGTGGTCGCAGGTCAGTTACCGGATTCATCTGAAGTGTGAGCATAAACCTTACAGACTGTAATGGTGATTCAGGAACTAACAGATAATTAGTCAGTTTGGGGTAAATGACCAGATGAAACACTAAATTGTGATTTGGACTATCAAATAAATGAAAGGACATTCAAAGAGTCACCATGACTGCTCAGGTGCACTTAGCTGTGTCACTGAAAGTAGGAGGAGTTTCAGTGAGTACTGGTTTTAATATTCTTTAAAAGACGGTGGGGTTTTTATTATTTTTGGCAACCCAGACAAATACAGTTAAATGAGAATAAAAAGACGCATAAAATTTTAACCAGCATGTTTTAGTGCACTTTATAGATTTTACAGGATTGTTTATGTTCTGTGTAGCGAGCTTGTAGAACTTTGAGATCTGAGATTTTTTCAATCGACAAAAAGAAACTTTAGTTAAATAAATTTTATATAAACTAAATTCCATTTTTGTTCAGATTTGTTTTGGAGAAAATGGTAAGATTATAAAAGAGAGATACGGTTTATGCCTTAAGCGTCACTTTTAAGCATCGTTTAACATCTACAGCAACCCGAATCACAGTGCCTGAATCACTACCTGCAGTCGAGTTGATTCAGAGTCGAATGACTTTCTCACGGCTCGAACTCTTGTGAAAGCAGACCCAAGAGCACCTGTTACAGTCATTTCAGTGAGGTATTTTTGTCCTTTTGCACAGGACGGGTTCTGACCCAGAGCACACCGGTAACCCCTCCACGGACCATCACTATCGGAGAGACCATCAGCACGACACCTCAGAGTCTCTCCTCCACCAGCAGCAGCAAAGTGGCCATTTCTCCTCTTAAATCTCCCAGCAAGGTGCATCATCAACTCCGCCTTTAGAGCAGAACTCCACCGTGAAATGTCTGTGGCGTGTTTTGTCACGCCAGTGCTGATTTGTTGTCTGTCATTTGACAAGTTGTGTGTTGATTAGGGTTGGGCGATGGCGACCAATTTGGCATCGTACGATGTCTAATGTGAAACATTGCGATGGACGATGGCGTCGTAGGTGGGGGGGTGGAGGTTGTTGTTAAATAATTCTTAATTGTAATAATTGTAGCCTACTGTTTCCACCTGTCAATCACTTTTTCCGCGGGACTCTGGCATGAATGCGTGTTCACCGTCCTGCGTAATATTTGTGCACATGTGCTAGCAGTGCTCCGTCTGAACGTGTGTTCAGCACAGCGGGTAATGTTGTTACTCCACTTCGCAGCTTATTAAAGCCAGAAAAGGTGAACATGTTAGTGTTTCTGTCCAGAAACCTTCATATTTAAACTTGTTTTTTGTTTCAAGCTCTGTTCGTTATAGTAAAACTATGAAAAAAGCCATATTTGGTGTAGTTAATTTAATTACAATTATTTAGATTTTTTTCTGCCGTTTTTGTATGCCTCATGTATTAATGTAAACGAATTAGTTTGTGTAATTCGTTTGAAGTTCACTGTAATTTGTATTGTGATCGCGAACAACTTCCTTGTTATTATTTCCTCAGAATAATAATAAAATAAGTAAAGATGCGGAAATTGAAAGCATGCATTTCATTTGGCTATATAGTGAGATTAAGTGTGTGTTTTTCGCGAGCTGCGGGGGCGGGGCGGAGGATCGCGATGCCGGCTCAGCATCGTGATGTCTATCGGCCATCGGCGATGAACGATGGCATCGTCTATCGACCCAACCCTAGTGTTGATCTGATATCACAGACTGACAGTGCTAGGAAAGAAATTTAAAGCGGTGTCTGAGATACCGAGCATGGCAGTGTTGATGATGTTATTAGCATTAAAGCTGAAGCTTTAGAGTGTTCAGTTGAGGGAGTGACAGAGCTGGCCAGGTTAAAAGACTAAAGCGCCGCTGCATCACTCTCTTTAGGTATAGGTAAAGCATGACTGAATACCAGTGCTGCTCTATCAACAGGTAGTGTGCTTGTAACCCTAACCGGAGAGATTCATCTAATCTAGTTTTAGACCACCAGTGACATGTTCAGGGTACATTTGTCCATTAATGTTTGTGAGGTAGGTTTAATAATCAGTCTGTGATTGCATTCTTGTCCTTCTTAAACTCTGCTCTGTTTTGTCTCTCTGTAAACCTCATGGTGTAGGTAACCCTGGCCGCTCAGCCTCCTAACTCCCCTCAGAAACCCATCACCGTGCCTCTGAACGTCGCTCTGGGTCAGCAGATCCTCGCTGTGCAGCAGACGCCTTCAACTTCACCTGCTAAAGACGGAAGCAGTCAATCCACTGCCCAGGTATCTCACACACAAGCACAGAGAATTTCTCAGATAAACTGTAAAATTAAACAAGACTTTTTTTTGTGTACTTTTTTTTTTTCTTTTTTTTTTTTTCTATTTATTTTTTTTACACACTGTTTTACACACACATACTTCAATAATGTTCAGTTTACCATTGTAGTGTGGATGTTCCTATTATTTTGTCAGCTTTAATGTCTGAGAATTTGATGAACTGTGTATTAAGATGCTCCTGGTCTGTATTGTCCCTCATTGCTCACACAGACGGTGAAGCCGGTGCAAACTGTGACAGTGGGTGGAGTCGGCACACCTCAATTTAAGACAATCATCCCCTTGGCCACACCCCCCAACGTTCAGCAAATCCAGGTACCCGGTAGCCGCTTCCATTACGTACGCCTGGTCACGGCCACCACGGGGAACACGGCCCAGACTGCCAACGCCAGCACCACCACCACCACCATCCAGCCTGGTACACACACACACACACACACACACACACACACACACACACACACACACACTGTGGGAGAAAGTATTAGATTGATGATTTGTATTTAATAGAATGATTGATGGTGGTGTGTTATTGTCTTGTCCAGCCAAGCCCATGGTGATGAACACGACTGCGGTGAGGATGTCTGTTCCCATCGTTCCAGCTCAGACAGTCAAGCAGGTGACATCATCATGCTCACAACTCTCTTTACATCACACACATCATCTCTGTAATTACACACCGTGGTCTCAGGGCCATAAATCATTAACATCTCTAATCATCTATCATTACTATATTAATTGTTGTTAAGAATTTCACTGATTAAAAATATTATTAGCCAATGATTTTAGCTTTTATTACCTCATATGCGTATCTACAGTTATAATCTTTGGTACACTTACACTTGCTGCAGTTCAGATGTACAATATCTATGTGAAACCTCATGTTTTTGGCAAGTACTCAGTGTGTGTGTGTGTGTGTGTGTGTGTGTGTGTGTGCGCGCGCGCACGCTGCCGTTTCCTTCTCAGGTGGTACCGAAGCCGCTGACCTCGGCAGCTCAGGTGGTGACCAGCAGCCAGACGCAGCAGCGGCTCATCATGCCGGCCGCGCCGCTCCCTCAGATCCAGCCCAACCTCACCAACCTGCCCCCAGGCACCGTGCTCGCCCCGGCTCCAGGCTCAGGGAACATGGGCTACGCTGTGCTGCCCGCCCAGTACGTCACGCAGGTGTGTGTCACTGTCTGTAATGTGGAGGTGAGGAGACTGACCCGTGGTGCACGAAGTCTTACCGAATGTGGGTTTGTGTTGTAGCTCCAGCAGTCAACGTTTGTGACTTTGGCGAGCAGCTCAGGTTTCTCCGCCCCCAGCTCCATCCAGACCCAGGCCAGACTTCCTCTCAATGGGTAAAACACGCGCACACAGAAAAAACACACCACAGCTGAAGGTTATTTAATTCAGCATTCTGTATTTTAACCATCTTGAACCTAAGTATGTGTTTACATGTAAACATGTACAGCACCATCTATTGAATTTTGAGAAGAACAATTTTTTATTAATGTCATTTTTTTTCATGATATAAGTGCGTTTTCCATTTAAAATCTCGTCCTTCCCGTGGTCCGATTGTGATAAAACAAAGGAAGTAGGGTGTGTAAAACTGCTGCACTGAATGTTAGTGTTATAATGCCCGTTGTGTTTGCAGGTGTTGTGCAGCACTGATTATATCTGGGTTAATTAGAGGAACACTGTGATATAGAGTAGGGCTGTGCAGTTAATTAAGTTTTACAATAAAATTTTTGGCTTGCATTTATTATAAAACCAAGATAAGGTTCTCTTTTTGTGTTATAAATTCTGTGCATTCATTTCATTTGCTGCAGTGCGTTTTTACTCCTCACTAAAACTCTTTTAGCCAAGCAGTTTGTTTGTTTGTTTGTTTTTTTGTGAAAAATTGATTGTATAAATATACATGGGGTTTAAAACGTCAATTAGTAATATCATTAAATAGCCGTAATTATGCTTCTCGCCATACTCACGATGATCAGATATAGTGTTATTTTTATTACACGTCATGTATGTGTTTGCTTCTTTTGTCAACTAAGATCAAAATATTGTAAATAATAATGAGGAGGTTTGTTTTGCTGTTTTGCAGTTTATCACCATCGGAGGCGGCGTCCAGACCACGGAAGCCTTGCAACTGCACCAAGTCACAGTGTCTCAAACTGTACGTGTGCTCCAGCAGACTGCACGCTTTATTCTCAGCTCTCGTCTCTCTTTTATTGGGAAATGTCAGTTAATAAAATGCACCTTCTTTAATCCTGCAGATACTGTGACTGCTTTGCAAACGGTGAGTTCTGTAACAACTGCAACTGTGTGAACTGCTTCAACAACCTGGACCACGAGAGCGATCGCCTTAAAGCCATTAAGGTATCGGGATCACGTCTATTATTAACGGTTGTGTTCCTGATGTAGCTTAGTTTAGGAGTGGGGAATGATGAGACATGAAGCTCTAATGCGATGTGTGGTATGGTTTCAGGCTTGTCTAGACAGAAACCCGGTGGCCTTCAAGCCTAAGATCGGAAAAGGGAAAGAAGGAGAATCGGAGAGGAGACACAGTAAAGGCTGCAACTGTAAAAAGTCGGGCTGTTTAAAAAACTACTGCGAGTGCTACGAGGTGAGTTTGAGGTCCAACAGGTACACTGTTTGTTTTTTTATATCTGTAAATAAAGCATTAAACATGAATGTAAACTCCAAACCTTTATAATTCATAAATTTAGAATTAAAAACAATGAAATTGAATCAAATTAAACAGTAAGAGTAAAATAATGAAGTTTAAATCTATAATGAGATTTCTAGATATTGTAGAAATATAATGTATTGTGTATTTTGTGTGTGTGTGTGTGTGCCTGCGCGTTCCCAGGCGAAGATCATGTGCTCGTCGATCTGTAAGTGTGTGGGCTGTAAGAACTTCGAGGAGAGCCCTGAGAGGAAGACTCTGATGCACCTGGCCGATGCGGCGGAGGTGCGCGTGCAGCAGCAGACTGCAGCTAAAACCAAACTGTCGTCTCAGATCTCAGACCTGCTGACCAGAACCACACCGGCCATCAGCAGCGGCGGGGGAAAGTACGGCTCGCTAAACTCACTGCGTTAGCTGCTCACAGGGGGCTTTCCCACAATCCCCAAGTCCATCGTCATCCGTGTAATCTTAAGAGAGTTGCAGATCAAAGGGCCTTTTTTATGCAAGTGTTCAGTTCCGGAGAAATCGTTGTAAAATTCATTGTATTTTCAATCATTGCCAAAATAATAATTGTAGCAGTGTGTGGGTTTTTTGTTTTATTATTTTTTTTCTCTCACTGGATTATCGTGGTTCCTCTAGACTTTGCTGGTGGTTCATGCCTCTTCATCATGAAGTTCAAAAATATAATGAGTTCCTGCAGTTTACTCCTGTTTAGCTGCAAACCGTCCTGCAGTGTCGTGATTTCATCTCAGTCAGACATCGTTACAAATCTGCTCAAGAACCGTTACGGTCCTGTTACGAGCGTCACATCCGCCCTCGTGATCATGTGGAGCAGCGATTCCCCTCCTCACTGGTTTAATGTAGTGTACTCCATAGTGAGGTAGGACGCTTTATTTCCACTAATGGTGTAGTGCACTTAAACAGGGAGGATGAAGCGATTCGAGGCCCCGCCCTAGGCTGAGTGTTTGTTTATTTTTTTTGCTAGCTTTTTGCTGAGACAGAGGAGATGAAATTCTGCAGCATCTGGATTTAAATGTTAATAAGAAGGATGTTGATGAAGAGGAATCCAGCACGGGGGTCCAGGGGGGCCTGTTACCAGGGGGGCCTGTTACCTGGGGGGCCTGTTACCTGGGGGGCCTGTTACCAGGGGGGCCTGTTACCAGGGGGGCCTGTTACCAGGGGGGCCTGTTACCAGGGGGGCCTGTTACCAGGGGGGCTGACAGGAAGGAAGAGCTCTGAGAATGGGTGGCTTTTATACGCTGGAGGGTTCGAGGGAATCGAATCATAAGATTGTCTGGCTAATACATAGGAGATTTGTGATGTCATGGAGTCAAGAGACTGAACTAGAAAACGTTTCAGTTTGGGACGATTCTGTGTGCTCTAGTACAGACTGAGGGATGATGGGAAAGACCCCTTAATGTACATTACTGTTGGCTTCAGAGCTCATACCTTTACCTTTCTCTAACTTTTTCTCTCTGTATCTTACTAATTCACACTCTAACTCATGCTCTATTTGTCTAACACATTCTCTCTCTCTCTCTCTCTCTCTCTCGTCCAGGTTGCCGTACACGTTCGTAACGAAGGAGGTTGCAGAGGCGACGTGTGACTGTCTCCTGGATCAGGCGAGGAAGGCGGAGCGTTATAACCAACCGCAGGCAGTGGCGGAGAGACTGATCCTTGAGGAATTCGGTCACTGTCTGCGCAGAATCATCAGCTCTGCTGCTAAAGCCAAGACAGACTGCTCCATCAACTGCTAGAGCCTTACACACACTGCGCTTCAGTGAGGAACTGATCCTGAATCAGACTTCCTGAATCACACACTGTCCTGTCAGTGGGATTGCTGGGACTGAGTGTGTCCTTTTGTACAGACTGAGACTTCTATTAGCTGATTGTGTGTGTGTGTGTGTGTGTGTGTGTGTGTGTGTGTGTGTGTGTGTGTGTGTGTGTGTGTGTGTGTGTGTGTGTACTTGTACAGGTCACTCATATAGAGGGGAATTGATTTTAGGGTCATTTTTATGCTCATTAGCCTTCTCATTTTAATCTCATGATCACCCGTGTTTATTTTCTCTCGCTCTCTCTCTCTTTTTCTCAGCAAGGCTTTCATTCTGTGCTGTTGTTTGTTTCTCCTCTTGCTGTTTATTTACCGCTAATAACCTCAGCTCAATAATCATGACTTGTATACAGTAGGTAGCCTTTACTGTAGCCTCTTCATAACGCATCACTATTTATTTACTAACGAGAGAGTACATGGAGTTCGAGTCTCATGCTCGTGTCTGCTTTGTGAAGGAAGTTTAAAGCATTATTACTAAACCCCGTTTATCTCTTTACATCTGTCCGTCTCGTTCCTCTCTTCTCTGAGCTCACGCCAGTGTTTCAGGTTTACCGCCAGCAGGAGTGTGTGTATTATCACTAGCTGTGCAGCTCGGAGCTGATGAGTGACTGCGCAGTAATGTCGAGTAAACAAGAAGTGATACACACCAGGACAGGAGGAGTGTAAACGATAAAACAGCTGGAGGAGCAGAAATAAAACCGCTGTCTGTAAACCTCCACAGCTGACGTTCGCTCGAAACGTGTGACTGCTGACCAGCGAACGACAGCAACAGAAAAAAGAAACACAACAGTCCATATAATCGCTTTCTAATCATCATTGATGTTTAAAATATTTGATTTTAGATCAGTGATCCCTTTTTAAAAAAAACAACAAAGTGACATTTTTAGCAGAAATTCTTCAACACTTTCCCTAATAAATACACCGCTGCACACAAGTCTTAGACAGCCGGTTTGTTTAGAGAGGTTTATTTCACTTTATATTCCCTAAATTTACATTTCTAACAACAACAAAAAAAACTTTTTACAGAAAATTTATATATGAGTGAAGGACGTAACACATGATGTGCACTAACTATACAGACTCTGAGGTTGTGTGTATTTTCCATTCATTACGTGTAAAGTATATTTAACACAAGATCTATTACGTAAATATTTAAAGTCTTCATTCTTTTAATTTAGACGATTACAGCATGAAGCTCATGAAAATTGCATTAAAAATATCTCAAGATATTAAATTATTTCCTGCAGTCAGTCAAAAAAGATACAGATATTTAAACTCTATTACACTTCAGAAAAAAAACTAACTTTTATTTCTTTACTGTCAAACAATAAATCAGAGTAAACTTTGTTCAAAATCAATAAATATAAACAAATTTTTGCATTTGTTAAATGTCAGAATCGAGCGAGGGAGAATTTTATGGAAAAAATTTTTTATTGCTTTCATCAGTCAAAAATGTACACACACTTCCTCAGTATTTGGTTGAATTTCCCTGAAACTGTTACACTTGGGCCAGATGTTTCGAGTATCCTTCCACAAGCTTCCTACAAGAGTTTGCTGGAATTTTGGCCCAGTCCTCTCGACAGAACTGGTGTAACTGGGTCAGGTTTGTAGGCCTTCGTCCTTGCAGTCGCCTTTTCAGTGCCGCCCACAAACAAATATACCGTTTACCATTATAGCCGAGTTGGATACGAGACTCTGAGGAGTGATTGGTAAACCTGCACAACATCCCTGACGGTGAGCGACAAAAGTAGAACACCTTCATCCTGTTCAATTCCAGTTTGCATACAAGTTCTTAAATACAGTGGAACCTTGGATTACGAGCATAATTTATTCCGGAAGTGGCTCGTATTCCAAAACACTCGTAAACCAAATCGAATTTCCCCATAAGAAATAATGGAAACTCAAATTATTTGTGCCACAGCCCAAAAAAATAAAATAAAGTAAAAATAAAACAAATTAACCTGCACTTTACCTTAAAAAAAAGTAAAAATAAATCCCGACAGAAGTGTTTCCGTTTGTGCACGCAGGCGCTGTGTGTGTGAAGTCCCCCTTCTCATCTTACACAGTAAACCTTTCTCTCTTATTTGCATTTCACACACACAGACATTAACGGAAAGACTGTTTTGTCTGAAAAAATTGGCAAAGAATAACATCGCTAATGACACTGGTGTGAGCGCAAACTAACGGAATCACTGCTGTAAAGTAAAACAAACAAATGAACCTGCACTCTACCTTTGAAAAGAATTGCAACAGAGCAGAGTTTCTGTGTAGAGCAGAGTGTGTGTGTGTCTCTCTGAAGCCAAGAGGGGGTGGGGGGTGTAAAGGCGAGAGTGTGTGTGTGAAGGAGCACAGTGTCAAATTACACACGCGCACACACAAGGGGACTCAACTTCCACACACATAACGACAGAGAGAGAGAAAATGGATCTTTAACCTCCCCAATGAGACTTTCTTTTGCTTTACTCGCGTGCGCACACGTGTGTTATAATAAACAGTACACGCGTGCACGGATGTTGATTATACCAGTGAGAGACGAGCATTAAGACCCAGCAGGGGAGACGATTACCCACAATTCCGCAGCACAAGAGAGAGAAAAAACGTTGACTCAGTTGTGATCACGTGACGCTCGGCGTCAAAACAAGAAGCGCATGCGTGATACATGATACTCGGTGCTCGTAAACCAAGACAATGCTCGTTTTTCAAGTTAAAATGTATTGTCTTGTCAAGTTAAAATGTGCTTGTCTTGCGGAACACTCGTAAACCGCATTACTCGTAATCCGAGGTTCCACTGTACTTGGAAAAATTCCAAAATTGCCCACTTTGTGTGTGTGTGTGCCCTGCGATAGATTGGCACCCTGTCCAGCGTTTACCCCGCCTCATGCCCTAAGTCTCCTGGGATAGGCTCCAGGCCACCCGCAACTCCGTATAGGACAAGTGGTGTAAAAGACAAATAAATGAATGAATAGCAGTGCTAGCAGTAGCTGCTGAAACAGCGAAAGCAAGTCGTCTGACTTTCTTCTTCCTCCTGAGCCTGAACAGACAAAGCTGACTTTGTGCTTGCCATTGTCTAGAGCAAAACCCCAAGCCTATTTTTGCTGAAATCGCATCCGTTGTTTAAAATGAACGAGTGGTTGCACAAATATGACGTTTTAACCCAGGTGGTACAAACAAAGACATATAGATGTGCACATGCGTGCCTTTTCAGAGGACAGACCAGCGCACATTAGAGTCAGATACATCTCTTGTAATTATGAACATTGTAATGACATGAAAATCCTACAGTATCTGACAAAAAAATCTGAATGGAACAGTGTGGCTTATAAGATGAAGGTAGCCATAGACAATGTAGTTTCTTCATAGAAAATTTTATGTCCTCATAAGATTATAAGGACGTTGTGTGTTTTTCATGTATTTTGTAATCAGTCAAGATGAGAGGAATGTAAAAACAACAAACAAAAAACAAAAAATTATAAATTATTTTATCACTCACATAAAATTTATTGTGACCATCTATAGACAAAAGGGGACAAAAAACATCCAGCAAGCAGCAGGTTAGAAAATAATTACCAGACTGGTCTGAGATGATAGGAATGATTTAAATACTGACTCTTTACACTCGTGTTTGACAGAAAAGGCTGAAACTATAGCAGAAGGCCACATTGTGTTTAGTACCATTTTATCTATAAAGTCTAGACGATGTTGTATGTAAAATCTAAGCAGAATTATCAGAGGTTTATGAAAAACTAAAACTAGCACATCTGGCACCGAAGTCCATTCCAGGGTTAAAGATCATATTTTTCTTCATTCTGATGTTTGATTTAAAAAAAAAAAAAAAAAAAGCTTGTCAAATTTTTTCACTCCATGAAGCATTATCCTCTTTCTCATCACTCTCTCTCTCTCTCTTTTTCTCTCTCCCACTGCAGCACACAGCATATTAATTAAGGAAACAATTTATAAAACAATCACTCATTACTAGCTTGTTCTCCATGACTCCTCCCCAGTGTCCAACCGCTCGCCCACTGCCATATTCACAATTTTTATTTATTAACAATTCTTTGTTGAGCATTTGTTATCTTTTTTAGCATGCGGAATGGTAATAATTTCCCCCAAACGTCATGAAAGATTTGCAAAAAAGCTTGTTTCCCCTATCTAAGCTTCAGTTATTTATGCTAGAGGACTGGGCTGATTTAATAGCGTACGTAATTGTCTGACCTTGGCTCCAAGCTGGTCTTAACTGTGAGTAGAAAGGATTTTCAGGCATGGACTTTTGTACCATGATGATTCAAAAACTGTTTACCTTCGTAACTTCCCTTCATTTTTTCTCTCCCACTTTGGAGGTTTTTCACCAAATCATCACTTTTACATCATTAGCTGAAATGCATGCAGACCATGACAGAGCTGTCTCTCCGCTTCACGACATCCGGAACATGTGCTGCATTATACTTCTCACCTTTTCCTATTCTCACATATCAGCTCTTCCGTGAACCAAAAATCTCCAATGTGTTTATTTTTTCTTTTGGTTGGTTATATGTGCATAAATATACAGTACTTAGGTTTATTCAAGAAAAGGCCGTCCTTTAGTTTTGGACAACCTTGGAAACTTAGCCTAGGAAAAGTATAACCTGAAGCTTTTATTTCTTCCGCGTTCCACATCCGGCTTGATATGCAAACCAGAATCTAGTAGGATCTAAGATCAGATTTTTTGGATTGTAGGATCAGACTTTTTCCCTGCATGTTATAATAATTGTGAGACAGTTCACAGATGGAAGTTAATCTCAGCTCAGCTCTCTGAATCATGTCTCCTTGGCTCCGTCCTTGTCTTTTTTATTTGTCAGTAAAAGTTTACCATTTTCCTGATTCAGGGTCAACTTCACCTTCTGAAGTCCGGACCTTGTCCATTATAGGCTCGGGTAATCTCAACTCAGCACAAAAAGAATGTCATATGCTTAGGGCCATCTCCTCATTCATATGCCTTAAGCCTCACTGCCTGAAGCTCTGTCCAGCCCAGAGGCCCCCTGCCTGTCAACATTTGGGCCAGGGAGAGGAAGCTCTGCCTTCTGCATTTTGATTCGACTTGCATACAGATAATGCGACTGAGGGATCCCAGTGTGTAATGCGAAACACATCCTGAGATGCCAGAGGTACACGAATCAAAACATGGATACACTGTCAAAACGTATCTAAGGCAATATCACTCTTTTCCCTGGCCGTTTGTATTGAGACGGTAAACTGCAGATACAGTAGTGATTGAGAGTTCAGCAATGACCTTGTCAGACATCCGGACTAGTTCAGCGTTTCGTTGAACAAGGTGTGTTTGACATTTTACCCTGGTGGAAAAAGCAAAACGTAGGCAGATCCATCTGTGTGAGAGATGGGCTTGCCATGGATGCCCAGTGGAGCATTTCTTCAGCTGTGCCCTTTGGCATGACTTACTTTCTAGCTAAAAATGGTGCTAATATATTATCTCATGAGGATGTTTATACAGAGGAACGGTGCGGTTAGAAATGCAAGTAACCGGATATCTGAACTCAAGTATCTGTTTACTTGAGTGGATATTTGAGGATGCAACATGGAACAAAAATACATTCCTATTTGGATTTGGTTTATACTGTATACACTACCAGTCAAAAGTTTGGACACACTTTCTAATTCCTTGGTCTTTCCTGATTTTTTATTCCTTTCTACATTCTAAAACAGTGCTGAAGGCATCCAAAATATGCAATAATCTCCTTTGAAAAGTTGATATTGAGATGTGTCTGCTATTTATGCTCTGTAAAGCTTTCAGATTTTTGAGGCTGGTAACTCTAACTCGAACTTGAGTTTTGATCTTGCTTTCCTGGGATGGTCTTCATAAGAGCCGGTTGTGTGGGACAGCAATCAGCTTGTGTCTAAATTTTCACTGGGGGGGTCCAGACGTTCGACTGGTACTGTATATGGTTTATCAGCTATTTCACATTTTCCTACTGAGTGACCATGATTTTTAATTGAAGCTACAAGAAACGACTTAATTTTAATTCTGTATCAACAGTGTCTGAGCTGGATAAACACTGGATCTTGTAAACATGTGTTTATGAAACAGTACTGCGTTGTTGGACTTAGATGTTAGATTATTTAAAACTGTAAATATTAAGTATTTTTTAAATGTTTATTCTGGCTATTTGACATTTAACAGACATTAGATACAGTTTACAATACATAATTTCGGCGACTTGTCATAGACATTTTAGTTGCAGTTTTGAAGGAATGTGCTCCATGTTTAAAATGTTTATGCTTTATGTTTAAAAGATATTTTCAAGGCGCCTAGGTGCCGATTCAATTTGCATTGCGATGCTGTAAGTATTTATAAAGTTCCTGATTCGATATTACAATTTTTCCCGATTTACTTGACAATTTTATAGCCATGTATAAAAAGTTGAGTTAAAAGCTTTATTTAAACGAAAGCCTTATTTTATCTAAACTGTGAGGAATTGTTTAAACTCATGTCCGGCATTTGTTGTTTGCTGTTAGCAACATGTTAAGTGAAGGCATCCAGCATCTCTCATATGCAAACCAATTTACCACTTAAATTATGAAAGCCAAGGTTTTTCCATACATTTAAATTGTGGTGTTGCAGCCTATCTCTTTCTGGTGTCAACTGTCTTAAATATTATTTCTATTTCTTAAGGTTATTACATCAAGCTTAGCAAGTTATTCACTCCTACCACACCTGAGGCTGTGCTGCCTGCAAAAGCGTGAACAGTTTAGAGTGTGCAGCCTCTAAGATTATGAAAGAATTTCAAAGTTTCACCACCTTAAATGCATGCAAGTATATATAAATTGAAAATTAATAGGAAAATCGATTTTGGAGTCAGTACAAAAGAATTGCAGCACATAACTGAATCGATCTCTGACATCAAAGTCACTTTGAGAAGTTCTGCTTCATATTAAAGATTTCGGAGCTGACATTTATGATGCTAACAAATGTTCACAAAGCATGAACCTTAGCATTTTCCTTCCTTTGTAATGTTAACAATGCCATTAAAGCTTGCATTAATCAAGTCTTTACTAAAGTCAAATCATTACATTAAATTAAACAATATTGCATATACAGTGGAACCTTGGATTACGAGCATAATTCGTTCCAGAAGCAGACTCGTATTCCAAAACACTCGTAAACCAAATCAAATATTTCTATCAGAAATGATGGAAATTAAAATAATTTGTTCCACAGCCGATTAAAAAATTAAATACATAAAAATAATTAATACAAAATATAAAGTAAAAATAAAACAAATTAACCCGCACTTTACCTTTAAAAAAATAAAATAAATAAATCACGACAGATAAGTGTTTCCGTTTATGCGCGCAGGCACTGTGTGTGTGTATGTGTGTGTTTCTGTATGTGTGTGAAGTAAAAGGAGGAATCAGCCTCCCCCTTCTCATCTTAACACAGTAAACCTCTCTTATTTAAATTTCACACAAACACACACACACACATTAACGGAAAGACTGTTTTGTCGGAAGAATTAGCAAGGAACATCACTAATAACTCTCGTGTGAGCGCATACTAATGGAATCACTGCTATAAAGTAAAACAAACAAACAAATTAACCTGCACTTGTGTCTGAAGCCGAGAGGGGGTGGTGGTGGTGGGGGTGTCAAGGCGAGAGTGTGTGTGTGAAGGGGCACGGTGTCAAATTAGGCGCGCACACATAACGACAGAGAGGGAGGAAATGGATCTTTAATCTCTAATTTACACGCACACACACACGTGTGTTATAAGAAACAGTACATGCGCACTGTACATACACGCTTACAAACACAAAATAAAATATGTTTTACGCGCACACATGTGGTCACAGTGTTATGGTAAACAGTACACGCGTGCACAGATGTTGATTATACCAGTAAGAGACGCGCACTAAGACCCAGCAAGAGAGACGATTACCCACAATTCCGCAGCGCAAGAGAGAGAAAAACCCATTGGCTCAGTTGTGATCACGTGACGCTCAGCGTCAAAACAAGAAGCGCATGCGTGATAAATGATACTCGGTGCTCGTAAACCTCATTTTTTAAGTCAACATTTATTGAAAATCTTTGCTCATCTTGCGGAACACTTGCAAACCGCGTTACTCGCGATCCGAGGTTCCACTGCACTGTACAGGAGCTAACGCCTTGATTAATATGCTTGCTTTGGTTAATTAGTAAAAGACGTCAGGCTGATTGGTGCATTTCTGTATTTATACTCAATGACCTGAAATAGGCTAATAATCATCATATAATAACAAAAGGGGTTATAATTAGAATTTGATAACATCTAATAAACATTGATTGATACATGTTTTAGCTTTCTTTCTTTGTTTCTTAGCTTTACTCATGATGCTTTAGGTAATATTAATTAACCCAGGGAGAGTATTAGCATCTACGTACGTCATGGAATTAAAGGAAGCTAAACTTTCAGTTTTTATGGCTTTTTATTAATAATATGATAAAATATCTTATTGTTTTTGGAAAAAAATTGTTAAGGCTTACATTGTCTATATTATTGAACTCTAACTTTGTTTCAGTCATTTCTTTATTAGAATTCTGAATGCAATTCTGCATTTAACGTTAACTCTTACTGCTATTATTACTTTATTGACTCCGTCTTTACTGTCAGCCATTATACACTCAAGGATATTAAGTTCCACATTAAGGTCTTCTGCCAGAGAGATTTTTCTCGGCTCATTCGTCAGTGTCACCACGCTGAAGCTTTTTCTCATTCCTAATGCACTTCTAGTCGGGATCTTTTGTGGTTGTTCATTGATTATCTTCCTGATCTCTGTATAGGCGTGTCTACTTATTATCAGTTTGAGCTACTGGGACTAATTGCATTGTCTGATGGCTTTGAACACATTTGCCACGTTGTCTGACACATCTTTGCATAGTAGAAGAGTATGCTTTTGTTTTAAGCCAGCCTACGAACAGAGCGTTGCCTTTTTGTGAGGTCCTTACTCAATTAGGAAACTGTATCTGTGTGCAGCCACAGTGGATAAATGCTTTTCCGTTTCCATTAAACTTGCTTACATGACATGTTGTGTCATAACTCACTTCCAACCAATTATGCCTTTTCTCACATAATCCAAAAAGGAAGTTGACTAGTCTGAGGTTAAATGTGATTACATCACAGGAAGTGAAGCAGACTTTGAGTTGGTAAACAGCTGGCTCAGTACCAGCTAGAGATAAGACTTACCTATAGGAAACTTTTAAAAGTAAGTAGGTTCCTCTGTTCAGATGGAATAGAAAGAAAGGATGACTCAAAGCAGTGCTTCTGCATTGTGCTGACAGTGGCACAGCAATTAGGTATGTTGCTTTTCTTTCCCCGCTTTGTCTCTCTCTCTCTCTTTCTCTGTATAAACTCTACATGTCTCATTCAAAAGCACAGGACCGTGACATTTGGTTGTACTCAGAGGTCTGTTCTCTGTACCAGGTCATGCCTGGGGTGATGCTACAGCACTACTTTAATACCAACAATACAGTCCAGGCATAGATGTAATCTACTATTATTATTATTATTATTATTATTATTATTATTATTATTATTATAAGTTGTTTATTACGTTAATCTTTGAACATCATATTAATGTTTGCATGCTTAGCACCTGCTTTTAAAAAAAAAAGAAAAATAAATATTTAAATTATGATTAAAAAAAATATATATATATATATTATACAAAATATATTAGTTTTATCTATTTGCACTTGCATACTGGAGGCACTTAGTTTTTGTGTATTTATAACAATCTCAACCTTAAAATGCCCTCTCATATATTTCAGTATACTTTTTTTCACCGGGAAAATATAATTATTTACTGAAACTAACCACGACTCGACACGACACGAATAATATTCATAAATCAGACTCCCAGTGTTCATTAATATTCATTAGTTGACTCACAGAGCATTGCAGTACTGATGATGATTTATCAGAAGTAGCCAGTGAGGAAAATCATCTAGATGATAGCAAGCTCAGCGAAGGGAGAAACGTTTACCATGCGAAGACACGCAGGCATGTTATTTGTGTATGTAATGTCATAAACCCCAAACCAGACGCATGTGTGGTTTCTAAATGTGATCCTCAGTGAATTGTGCTGTGCTAGGATAAGAAGGTTGGACAAAAGTATAGTTATCTACATCCTTTTCACATATCACATTGGTTCTCATAATTTTTTACAATCAGGGACCTCTTTAACTATTAAATAAATGGCTCTTTTAGTACAGAGCTATTTTATTAAAATGTTAAAATATCAGATTAATTTTTAAAAATTAATATAATAATATTGTTTTTCTTTAACTGAAGCCATAGATCTTTTTATTCTTGAACTATGTATTCATAGGTCGCCTTTTTTAATATAACTGTCGTTAGAACTAATGTAACGTTAATTAACCTTAAATGCTTAGTTAATTCTTTTATTACTGTCAAAATCTATTGTATTGACCAGCCAAGCAGAAATATTCTTATTACTATAAGAATTCAATAATTAATCAATCATTGATAATAATACACTGGCTGGCCGAAAAAAAGGAAAAAAAAAAGTGGCACACATAAGATTTCATTCAGGCACTTTTAGCTTTGATTACAGCGTACAACCATGAGTGTGATATTGCTTTTATACAACATTTTTCCAAATGCCATTCATTATCAACAGATTATGATTTGTTTCTTTATTTAATAAGTTATTTTGCTCCACAATTCCCGGGTGATGCTGTAACCTCACGCAGCCGGAGGTCTGGAGAGAGCTGATTCTCAGAGGGGGAGGTACTTAGTGCTTAGCACTCTGTGAGCTGACGCAAGCGGAAGGAGCAGATAGCGCTGTCCTCCGAGTGTCTGAGTTAGCAGTTCAAAAAGATGCTGTCGGCTGGTATCACATGGTTCGGAGGAAACAAGTGAGTCTTCAGCCCTCCCGACTGAGTGGCAGTAGTAGCCATAAGGTGGAGTGCCCCTAGTGGTGGGGAGGAATTGGAAATAACTAAATTAGGGAGAAAATCTGGGGAAAATCCCACCCCCCACAAAAAGGTGAGGAGAATAAACCATGGATGTGATTGGCAGTCCTGTAAATCCTGTCAATTTCTCTCTATGTATCTACTTACTCGACTTTATTTTTTAGCCTTAGCTTACTAACTTTTCTGGGGTTGAAACCCAAATAGCGTAAAATGGAAAGCTAGTGCGATATGTACAGTAGAGTGTACAATCCGCTGTTTCACAGGGGAGTGATACATAAAGTTAAACATCCCAGTAGTGTTATGTTCTCGTGGAATGCCTCTCGTTCATATCAAATTACCGAGCTAACTGTTGTATAATAGTGCATTATTATTATTATTATTATTATTATTATTATTATTATTATCTAAACTAGTGGAGAAGCCTACACTTTATATCAATAGGATGCTGCCAGTGGTTTTATTGCACTGTGTTCCAATTGGCAGTGATGAGTGAATCATCAAGAGTTATTTAAATACACCTATTGTGCTGCACAGTTTTTTTTTCAGTGTTACTGTAACTCCTTATAGACTAGAAGAAAATGGAAGAAAATGTAAATGTACAGTTATTTAAAGGGTACAGTACGTATTATGCAACATTCACTTTATAGCCACATTTAGATGTTCAGATGGTTCTATGTGAGTGTGAACAAGAACAACAACAAAAAAAAGATTACGAAGCATTCCCTGCGTTTTTATCCTTTTACATTTTTAATTGGGTGGGGCTTAAACAGGGCTCATTGAAGAAGATCTCTCCTCCAGTGTGTTGCTCAGCTCTGCTGTTCTCTGATGGGGTGTGGCTCAGCAGTAACTCGTTTACAGAGGCCCTGAAATGGCGCATTTGGAAAAGCAGGAAAATAAAGGCAATTAAAGGTATGAAATCAAATCAAATTCTAATTTTATTAGTCACATACCATACACAGTCATACACAGTGAGATATGCAGTGTAATGCGTATACAACCGCCGCCCATTACCTTAAAAAAGATTATAAACATGGAATAAAATAAGAAATACAATATAGAAAAACTGTAGCTATAGAAAATATAGCTATAGAGGATAAGAACAAAATATAAAATGTAAAGAAAACTTAGCTGTACAAAAATAGAAAATAATTTGCTGTAGAAACATATAAATTATAGAAAACGTTAGTTGTGGAAATGAAATAGAATTTAAATAGAAATGTCTGGGGTGTGTGCAAATGTGCATGAATGTGCAGATGTGCAATGTCCATAAGTGTCCATAATGTCCATAAATGTCCAGGTGAGTGCAAATGCAAATGTCCATAAATGTGCAATGTGCAACAACATTTCTACAAAGTGTAGAAAACAGAAAGAGCAGATGACTAGTGTGGAGTATGTAATGGACTGGGCCAGGGGACTGTATGTCAGAGTTACATTATGATCGTCTCCGTTCCGCAGCTGGCCAGCTAGCATGCTGCTGAATTAGTTATAGCCTAAAAATGATATTTTTGAAGCATCAGCACCACTGACTTTAGGCAAGGTGGATATTTTATTAATCAGAAGTAGTTCAGGGATACTTCTGAAGTTTGAGCTTCGATAAGCTGCAGTGTTTCTAGAGGCGGAGAGTCTAGACTGACTACCCCTGACTCTGGTCAATGCCGCTAACCTTTTAAACGTGGTCCCATTTCCCCTCTAGACCTGTACAGCCCTGAGTGAAGTGCAGTTTTTAGCTTTTAGTCTAGAAATATTACACTAATAGCGGATGGTGTGAATTAGCCAGAAAATAGAATAGCGACAGCCAATTAATATATTGGCCCAGGCTATAGCGTCTCATCTATTTCCTGCTAGCCAGCAATATTGTAGTGTTAATTTCTGGCATTGAGAGCACTGATTTTAATCAGCACTGTAAATCCTGTTCAAGCTCTAATTCAGCACACACACACACATACACACAGTGTAAAAGCTGCTTCTCCATGAAAAGTGAGATTCTGTAGAGCCTCCAGGTCACAGTGGGTTCTGTACAAGGTCTAAGTAAGACGGACTAGATTAAGGACATGCGGGTTAAAATTCTTGCTTCTCTTGATCGAAAAACAGACAAGATTCAGTAACAACAATTGATCAAGAGTCTCTCAAGAATAATGTCACGGTGGTAAGTGGTCTTGATTGTCCAGAAAAATTAAGCATCGTGTTGTGCTGCTTCCTTTTTCTTTCTTATTTACGCAGAGCTCAGGTTACAAATGTGCACAGGCAAGGTATCATGTTATTATTATTATCCTTATTATTATTATTATTTTTTATCCAACATAATTTTGGCCTGGATTTTTATTTTAATCTGTAGATAATAAGATGACCTTAGTGTATTTCAAATAATATATCCAAACAGCTAAAGAACATAAATAAAATGTGCATAGTCAATATATTGACTTTATGGACTAAATGTGACCCAGATCCATATAAGTGTTTCACACGTCAGCATTCTCTGACCTTGTGCTCTGTAAACACACCTGATGCACAGAGACATCTTCTGTCCAATCATCATGGAAGCCCCCACAGCAAGCCTCCAGGAGCTGTCCTCATTGCTGCTCTTCTATCTTTTTTCCCCCGTAACACGTTTCCATGTATGAATATAGAGTGAACATATTGTGGTTCATTCTGTCCCTATCTGTGACCACTGCCAGGAATTTTCTCTCACTTCCTCTTTTTTCTCACTCTCTCCATCTGTGCAAATTTTAATTCTGGATTGTTGCAACTTTCTGCCTTTATGTTTTTTTTTATTTTTTATTATAGAATACAGGTACATTATAGAGATTCTCTATAAAATATGTTTATCTACAGCATCTATCTATCTATCTATCTATCTATCTATCTATCTATCTATCTATCTATCTATCTATCTATCTATCTATCTAT
>JAQQZT010000009.1:26889713-26907145 GCA_030068275.1 Clarias platycephalus | reverse complement strand
GTGTTTGTGTGTGTGTGTGTGTGTGTGTGTGTGTGTGTGTGTGTGTGTGTGTGTGTGTGTGTGTGTGTGTGTTTGTGGGCTCTGTGCAAGACAGTCAAATTCTTCCACCCAAACATACAGAACTCTTAACATGTCTTCATGGAGCTGGCTTTGTGGATCTCACAGGAACATTTTCATGCTGGATAAGGGTTTGGTTAAGCTCCTTTTAGTTGACAGAAGAGAAACTGTAATGGTATCAAGTAATACAGAGGCGTTCTGTAACAACTGTGTGCTGAAGAACTACATCTGGATGTGATGGTCAGGGATGCAAATGATTTTGTTAGTATAGTATACTTCTGTTTTAATATTTATTTACAAAAGTAAATGAATAGAAACAGCTACACAATCATTTTATTATTAAACTCCTGGTCAGGGTGGCAGTGGATATGAATCCTTTCCTGGGTGTGCTGGGCACGTGGTTGGAATACATTCTGAATCGGAGGCCAGAATGCAACACACACACACACACACGCACACACAGGGCAGGTGTGACCCTTACAGAAAGGTCCCATGAGCATCACATGCTAGCATTGTGTAGTATAATATAGCGGAATTGGGTTTTTATTTTCATCTTTAATGTCATTATACAAGGTCTATTTCTTTTCATATTCTTCTCATATATACTCACACACACTCATCTTCAGGTGAGGTTGAATTCAACAAAATGTGCTTTACTGTCTATTTTATTAAACTTCATCAATAATTTTATTTATGACAATGAAGGAACATCTGTGAAACACAACACAGGCATGAGTGACTTCACAGTGGCCATGATGTCATCTCAGTGTGTGTGTCTCACAGCTGTGTATGTTGACAGCAGCTGGGCGCCAGTCAGAGACAGGACATACTGGCACCACTGACACCCTCATACACATTTATACACATTTATACACACACATACCCGCGCTCAGCTTTGGAGACTGGCACACACTGTCCATGACAGAGCGTCCTGTCCACCGAGGAGCATCGTGTGCTATAAATGATGTCAAGCTAAGAGAATCTAAAAAAATATAAAATGTGAAAATCATAGTAGTTGTGAGTGATATGATGAAGTTATTCTACTGTATATTGTACTCATTCACTCTCTATAGCGCTTATCTATGGAGCGTTTCCCGGGGGCACCATGGATGCTGTGCCATTCCATTGCAGGTCACAAATACTCTCGCTCACACAAGCAACTACAGGCAATTTGGAAATGCCAATTAGCCTAATCTGCATGTCTTTGGACTGTGGGAGGAAACCTGAATACCCAGAGGAAACTCACCAAGCATCTGGAGAGTATGCAAACTCCACACACAGCCACGAGACCAGAATCGAACCCTTGACCCTGGAGCCACAGTGTCTATGCCACCATGCTTCTGTATATTATACTACAATATATACAATACACTTCTATTTTTAATTATATTTACATTTTTCAATTCTATTGCTTTAGCAATCTTGTACATATCATAAATTTTCAGCTAAAATTTTGCCATATTTGTAGAATTCTCTCTATTTCATACTTGATTTCTCTATTTGAATGCTGTATTTTTTCATTAATTGTACTCGTTAGTGAAATTCATCCTCGCAGAGAAACTCTTCTCTTATGGCATGGCTGGTCATATAAGCATTTTGCTGCATACCATACTGTTTATGACTGTGTATGTGACAAATAAAATTTGAATTTAAATTTTCCTTTTTTTAAATCAAATTCTTTTTTATTGGAAATTTAAACAAGATACACATACATAGCACTATTTTTTTTACCCATTCCCCTCCCCGCACCCATTAAGAAAACAACAACCAGTCAGTGGAAAAAGAAAATACATAAATAAACATTACACAAATTATCACACAAAATAATAATAATTCAATTTAATTATTAAGAAATCTTTTATGAAATATCTAATTCATCTGCATCTATACTTCCAAAGTGACTCAAAAATGGTTACCAGATATCATAAAATTCCTGAGTGGATCCCTTTATGTATTAGCAAACCTTTTCTATAAAATAAAATACAAGACGTTCCACTGAGCACCCATTGGTGGCAACAACAATTTCCACTTCAACAGGATCATTCTCCTAGCGAGAAGGGGGCGAAAGGCTATCATGTTGGCCTACTAATTGGCCATAATTACAAACAAAAACCCATTTGCATTTGTGGGTGATTTATTTTTCCACAAAGTTATAAAAAATATTCAAAAAAGGGTTAAAATATTTTATGATAATGTTACGGTGACATTATGTCATGCAGTATATGTGAAAAATAAAAGATCAAGGTTGCTGTTAAAGGGAAAGTTTAGGGTTAGGGTCTGGCATAAATAAGGGTGGTGCTTGTATGTTAAAAGTGCTTCAGGTGATTAAAAAAAAAGTTAATATTTGTTTTGTATGTTGCTGTTGATGTGAGTTTGTGATCATTTTTAAGTTGCAGTTTGCAGTCCTAAACTTACCAACATCAGTCTTGTAGTCTGGCTCGTGCAAAATGCAGCCTTCAGTCATCAGTGGTAACTAATTAACTTAATTTAATGTAACTAGATAATTGTGTGAGCTTTATATTTCACCCTGGAGGTCTCCTCATCACACACACAAATTAAAATGTACAGAAAAGCCCCAAGGCAGTTTGTCACTTCCGTGTCCTGTGTGTGTGTGTGTGTGTGCATGCGCACATGTGATGGCTCCTCATTTGACTTTCCTGGGCCCCTCGATCATCCTCGGTCCTCCTCACGCTCCACATTAACACATGAATGGCCGACTGCAAAGGGCCAGCGTGCCACGGACCGCAACAGAAGGCACTGGATTTGCAATTCATTATTCAATCTGCTCGACCCTTAGTTAGGAGAGAGAGAGAGAGAGAGAGAGAGACTTAAATAGTAAAGCATTTTAATCATTTAAACATCATCTATAATTACAAAAATCTTTTGTAATTATAACTATTTAGCAATTAATATAGCTGCCAGATGTGACATTAATAAATAATATTCTTTATTGACTATGAATCCATCAAAAGTTTCTTTATTATTATTATTATTATTATTTATTTGTTTAGATTTTTGTACATAAAAATGTATTTAAAAGGCCAAACAATATGTGGTATAACAAGTTTAAATAGTTCTTCAGATGATCAAATTATTTATGTTAATTATATTTCCTTTATTGCTGTTTTTTGTGTTGTTGTTAATTCATCATTAATGTTGTATTTATGTTGTAATTATTTGTCTGTTAATTAGTTAATTAATACGCTAGTGGAAAATTTGCATTTTAGGCGTTATTGTCACGTGTCACTTATTCGTCACTTCCTATGAAGCGAGTAACTGCTTCCGGTTGAGGAGACCGTCATGGCGGCCCCCGTAGCGATACATCTGGAGTTTGGGTTTGTATTATTTCACTGCCTCGATATACTGTTGTAGTTTGTTTATTTGTTGTTTTAGAACACGTGACATGTTGTTTATGACTTTCTGGACACATGACCACGTGGTCACTCCTGTAACAAGCGTTCGTTTGTAGTAAATGAGGCGTTTAGCTAAAGCCGCGTCTTCCTGCTTCAGCACTGCGGCTGAAGCCCAAATGCCTGCCTTAGTGAGCATGTAGTGTACTAAACAGGGTGCGGGGACGCAGTCACTTATATCCGTGTAAGTGCCCTATTATAGGGAACAGGCGGAGATTCGGGTTCAACCCAATGTCGAGTTTTACCATTTAACAATTCGTGTTGTGTTTATCTCAGGTTTCTAATCTCGAATATTTCCATGCATTAAAAAATAAATAAATAAAAGCGAAATATGTTATAAGCTAAAGTTTAATAATCAGAATAACGTTATAGTTTGTTTACGTAAAAGCGACTTTATTTTCATATCTATAAAATATAGCCACATCTCTTTTTACTGATAAAAAAAAAAAATTAAGACAATTTATTAAAAATAATTATTTTGTTTATTTAAACAAAATTCTTTTATTTAAAAATATATAACCTTGTCATCCGTACTTATAAAATAAATTAATAAACTCAAGTTGTAGTAATAATAGTAATAATAAGCAGAAGAATAAACAGACCGAACAGTACAAAATGTGAGGAAGAGGGAAAGTAAGATGGATAGACTCGTACTGTATTGATCCCAAAGGAAATTTCAAACTATTAAATCTGGAATAATTTCCAAGGACAAACCTGAACTCTTTTAATTATTTATTTTGTTATAATTAAATTATAATTTATTGTTAAAAATAATAAGAAAATAGAGGGAAATGAAAATTGAATTTACCTCATAATTACTGTTTGGGGAGTTTATTATTATTATTTTTTAATGTAACGTATATTTATTTCAACAGCTTTAAAGACGGTAATATTTGACCCCAGTTATTGTTAGTCTTTTGGTTGTGCCCACGGCGGGGTCTCCACAGCGACCCTTCCGATCCGCATACAACTCGGCACGGGTTTTTTACTCCAGATGCCCTTCCTGGCGCAACCCTCACATTTTGGAGAAGTTCCATAGATGTGATCCTCTGGTGATTCAGTACATTCAGGTGGTCAGCTGACTTCATTTTATTGCCCCATAACGTTGCTGAGTCTCGACCTGATCACCTGATCAACCCCAGATCATAACACTGTCTCCAGAGGCTGTACAGTGGACACTATACATGATGGAGCATCGCTTCATGTCCTTCCCTTCTTCCCCTGACACGCCCATCACTGAGATCTGTTTTCTGATGAGTCTCACTAACAAGTGGCTTTCTTTTGTACACACAGCTGTTTAAACCCAATCCTGAGAGTTCTCATCACACTGTGTGTTTGTCTGTGAGTGTGGAAAAGAGTGATGTAACTTTCACTATTAAATATAGCTCTGGTTCCTATTGTGTGGGTTTTTAAAAAAAAAATTTTATTTTTTTTTATTAGTTTTGATTTTATCTTTACTATCCTCGCAGGTTTGAATAATTCGACGAAGCGTTCTAAACCCAGTTCTAGTAATTTCAAATCGCCTTAGTTTTCTTTGCCTGATGCAGGACAATAATTTTGTCCCTTCTATTTATTCTTTGGCCAGGCAGTGTGTATTTTTCCACCAAATGTCTTTGTTGTCTTTGTTTGTTGTAGTCCAGATGCGGTCAGTAAATTTCAATGTGCATTTGTTCATCAGCTCAACATGGTGACGTGTAAACTTGTGTTGTGTAATAGTGGGTGGAGTTTGGAGTTTGTTTCTTTCTAGACACGAAGCTAGTGTAACTGTGTTACGTGTTGCTGTGTGATCTGTCCTCTGTCCTCTTTTTCTCTCCTGAATTCCTCCCTGGTGAAACTCCTGAGGTTTCTTTTTGAATTTTTTTTACTTTCCTCTCTACAAACTTTCTTTCTCGGCTTCCTTTCTTCTGAAATTTCTTCATTACAAGCTTCCCTCATCCTACCTTCCCTCTTTCTTTATCTTTTTTTTTTTCTCATTGTGCCTGATATTAAATAATATATCATGGATTTAGTTCTAACAAATAATTGAATGTAAATGAAGCATTAAATGCACTAACATTAATTTGTACAGCACAGACCACTGCACTTTACAGAAATAGTTTGGTTTTTATCAACTTTGCCCTTTAGAGATGATCCTTTGTGTGTCAGACACTCAAAGGGCAGTGCGTGAGACATTTCCAGATTAAACTATCCGAAGCTAAAAATCACACAGTCATCGTCTTTCTTTCAGTTTACTGAGTTTAGTGAATAACGCAAAGCCTCCGCATGAATAAACCTCATCCCGAGGTCACGCGTGCTGTAAAACATTAACACTTGGCACCGTATAAAAGTCATCTCGGCTTTTAAGTTACAGCAGAATCACGGCTCATTGTGTGTGTTTAAAAGGGCGATGGTGTGTGTGAGTGCCCTTACTGACCCTCTCCGTCTCTCTGCGCTGCTCAAACCCGGGCCGGCCGCCAAAACCCGAGGATCTGGAGGACAACTGGGCTTTCTGCAGGAGATGTGAGCGCTCTTTATGGAGCCTGCACCTGCTGCTGCATCTCCCTCAGTGTCGCGCTGCTTCACCAACATCAACACCATCTCGCAGATTAACTCAAATCTGCACCTAACCTGTGTAGAGTAATCTGGGTTTCAGCTTTATAGGAAACCTATCGATTCTCTTTAATCCCAGGCCTCCTGGATTTTACATTTCAGTCAGGGATGCGTTTAAATCCTAGTGCTGATCTGCTTTAAACTTTACACAATTCTGCCTAAAATGATTCAGAAAATAAAAATGTAAGTGAAAGATTTGCAACAAATGTACAGTATGATGGACCTAATCCCATCTCAAGGCTTTTTTCAAAATCAAGAATTAGTATTTTACTGATTTAATGAGCCAGGTTTAATTTAGGAATGGAAAATAGAGTTTAGATCAACAAATCTATAAGACTTGGAGTCTTTAAAATCTTAGATTAGTCCAAATTTTCCTCCAGTTATTTAACTCGATCTGTTTAAGCACACATGAGGGTTTTTAATTATCAATTTGTCAAAAAGCTTTTTTCGCTTTTTTTTTTGTGTTCATTTTGCACCTAATTTCTCGTCCTGAACCCGCTCTGTCATTGCCTCACGAGAGCCCTCGGCTCCTAACAGGAAGTTCATGTAAGAATAGGTTTTTTTTTTTTATTTTTTTTATTTTTTTACAAAAGTTGTGAGTAAACTCACCTGAAACACACTCGCAGGAAATTTTGAAAAATACATGTTTTGCGGCCACCTGAGAGAACCTTTAGAGATTTTCTGTGAGTAGAATCAGTCGCATTGGTACGAGTTTAAATTAGTATAAAGTTAGTTACTATCTTGAAGTGTGTCACTAGGGGTGATCGGGTTGCCGGGTTAATTGGGAATAAATCAATTTATTGAAGCATGAACACAACACAATATTTTGTTCATGGTCGTCAATTCTGTCTTTCCGTCAAATCCTGTCATTGTTTATGTAATTAGATCATATAAAATTTGACGAAAAAATATTTAGTGGAGCAAATTCAGGCTTGGATATAGAAATAAAACAACCATAATTGTACACAATTGACAAAATCTATATATATAAAATATTGAGGCATTTAGGACTCGACACCTTTGTGATGTGACTCCCTGCAGCGAGTTGTGAATGCCTTCAGTTTTATCGAAGGTGGCTCAGAGAGACAGGTATACATTTAAGCTTTATGTTCGTTTTTTTTTATTAATAATCCCAATTCACACATTTCACGTTAGAGCGCAGATAATCCACCAAAACCATGTGACTTTCAGAAGTTTAATCATCCAGACTGAAATTGAGCGAATAAACACCTGAACATGACAGTGAAGGTATTCTCATGTTATTATAACACTGTTATTAAACACTTCTTCAGAGAGGAGGAGGAGGAGGGCTTCCTCCAGAGCTCCTGTGGAGAGAGAAGATTCCCTTAATGACTAAATTAAGGTGACGTGAACGACGGGAAGTGCTGCTTTTGTTAGATCACTTTGTTCTGTGCGAGTCTCTGTGGGAGAGCTGATCTGCTTTCATTCACTCTCCTTCACAGCGTTGTGCAGCTCTGCGCTCTGATTGGTCGAAAGATGTTGGTTAGTTCTCTATAATGGCAGCTCTGATATTAATGTATTATGGTTTCCATAGTAATGGCCAACTTCACGTGGATGTGTATAGCGCACGCTCCACTGATAATAGGAAGGATTTAAAAATGAGCAATTTCCAGATTTTTGTAATTTACACAACATTTATGGAAGGAGTCTCCAGTGTCAGTACAATTGAATTGATTTTGAAATTTTTAGACAATTCCATTACAATTTTAAAGAAAGAAATAAAGCATTGCTTTTTCGTTTAAAATGTTTGAAAGATGCAAATTAATATCATATTAATATATTTAGATTATTTTAAAATGTTGTCATGTTTTGTGTTTCTTTTATCAGAGGAGGAGCCGAGCTCCTGTTTGGTGGCATCAAGGAACACCATGTGACCCTTCCCAGTCAATCAGAGCCCTGTGAGTAGACTCACTACTGCATAAGGGAGAGAGAGAAAGAGAGAGCGTGTGTGTCTCGGAGATATATTATGTCACAATACACTTCTGAGATGCTAAAATAAATGTATAAATAAAATAAAAAAATTTACTTAATTACAAACTGCACAAAGATTTTCCACATAGCTTAATTTTTTTTCTTCTGCTTTATTTATTATTTTTATTTATTAAAATCTTTCACCCATTCGTTCATTCCCTCATTTAGTTGTCATTATTTGAAAAATATTTTAATCTATTTTAATCTATATTTCCAATAGTAATTATTATTTTTTAGATTAAATGTTTCGCAATTTAACATGTTTTTATTTAAAAATGCAGCACTACAGTTTGATCACAAACCTAAATATCTTAAAACTATTGCATATAATATAATAGAAATCGTGTTGTACAGCTAGTCAGGATGTCTGTAAAATAAAGACTCTCAGTCAGTCAAATAACAGACAATCCTGCATGTAAACGATTCATTTCTCTTTTGTGTTGGTTCTATAGCTTTCACATTTTTTTAAAATTACATTTAGCTGAATATTCCCATTTCAGTCAGGCACTTATGATGTCACAAACTATGCTTGGATTCTGTCGACCAATCACATCTCGTATACAAATTATTAGACGAAGATACGCAACGTCTTACCTACAGAAACCAACAGCACTAATGTTAGCGAAGAACAGATGGTGGTTGTCATGGTAACATTATATAATGTTAGTGGATTGATGGGGGGGAATTTGCATATCATGTATATTCATTGTCTGTTGCATATTTAATGAGTTTAAAGATAAATTGGCGTCTCCTTAAGGGTTCCATGGACAGTTAAAGGTCCATGAGTTACTAAAGGGGCTCTACTCAGGACCTTCTGAAAGAGGAACACTGTTGTAGGGTTCCCCCAAGAGCCCATCATACGGGACTGAATGTAATCTTTTTTTCTAAGAGGGTGTAGATGTAGTAATGTTCCTAAGAAGAGAAGGGTTCTAGATCTTTGCTTCTGAAAGCCCTCCTGAGAACTTTTAGGGTGATGGATGGGGTGTAGTTCAATGGGATTTGTGCATCACTGTTGAATTCTGGATTGTGATTGGTCAGAAGGTGTTGGTTAATTTTCAGACGGTAGCGCAGCTGCAGATTGTGAGCTATTGTGGAATCGCTGTGGTATAAGAGGAATAAAGCACTTGTGAACATGCTGCTATAGGAATGATTGTTTTATTCCTGACACAATGAAGGCTAGTGAACCTCACGCTGGTAGATCTCAGAGAGTTCTTTAGTGATAACTCTGAGCAATATCGGACCCCCCTCTTATCCTCAGGAGCGACTTTCCTTTTTTCTCTCCAAATCAATTCTTGACTGTTCTCGTTATCGACAGCTTAATTAGTTCCATACATCTCAGCTGGTGTCTGTCCCGGAGCCGGAGGCAGGAACAACACTATAGACTTCATCTGTGCTGGAGCTGTAGAAGGGCTTTAATTTTGTAAATCATAAAAAAAAAAAACGTGTGTGTGTGTGTCGGGCAGACAAAGTGATCAAAACGTCACAATAAATATAACAGTTCTCAGAAACCACCCACAGCACATCAAATGCTTCATGATGTTTAGTTTTTGGAAAGATATCAGCAGGAATACAGGCAGGTGAAAAATGTTTCAATTCAATTAGTCAAGTTTAAATAAAATAGTATATTCTAAATTAATAAATACTTAGCAATAAAAATAGGAAGTATATTTAAGAGGAAAAACAATGTTTAATTTTGTTTATGATTTTACGTAACAAAATTCTATAATTTAATCAGTGTGTCCAGTTTGTGATAATTTCAATTATTTGATCATTGAATTTAATAAAGTTATCAAATTACACAATATCAAATAATAAAAAAAATTCTTTAAAAAATTACAGCATCACCAGTATCTGAAAAAAGTGAGAACATATCACAATATTGTCATTATATCATTAAATCACTAAGCCCTAATCCTGAGGAATCTCCTCACTCGCTTCCCTCGTCTCCTTCACTTTCACTCCAACAACAATGGATTGTCCATCCTTCTCCCTGTCGTCCTCCTCCTTCTCCTCCTGTCCACCGACAACATCTGTGAGCCTCCTCAGCCTCGGCCATTCTCTCTCTAACTGCTCCATTATGGAGTCTCTTTCACTTGTAAATGCGGTCAGTGATATTGTCGATGGGTCTTTTATGCCCAGTGCCGGGGTCACACTGAAGGTATGGTGCGGGGTAGGGGCGCGAGGAGGCCTAGAAAGGACGGGAGGGATGATGCTTACAAAGCACAGAGTGCTGGTTTTGTGTGCAGTCATTTTTTTTTTTTTGAGAGGGGGATGATGTGGGTTCGACTTTTGAAAAAAGGATCCTCCTCTTCGGGATTCCTGCAGGCTTCCCGGTGGGGATCCGGGGTGAAAGTGGTGCCGAGGGTGACACGAACACGGTCAGCGCTGAGCTCAGGGAGGGGAGGGGGAACACCGATGAAGTTTAACTCTGACTCGGAGCGAGGAACGTGCCGATAATCGTTACACCATGTATGAGAATTTGTTTAGTTTATTAGACTGAAATTATTTCCAGAACATTGAGGTGAAATCTGCACTAAAGAGCACTCTGTAATGCTCGCTGATTAATCTAATGATTAACAACAATCTTTATTAATTTATTCAAATAATTCTCTGCTTCAGCTTGCAATTTAAAATTTTTGCTTTTACATTTAGTTTTTAAATGTTCATCACAAATACTTGTAATGAATTTAACACCTGGTCACCATGATTTATTTATTTATTTTCTTTACTTTCGTTATCCATCAGATAGATACTTTTTATTGATTTTGAAAGAAATTCCAGCAAATAATGTATAATCTATTTTTTAAACTCCATATCACTTTTATAAAAGTCCGTATCAAATTGACTGTAGACCTGGAGCGCATTATCTTTAAGCTCTATTTGTATCACTTGTACTTTAATAAACAAAATAATTAGCCATTTTTAGTTCACTTTAAATAAAAAAAATAAATTTAATCAATGATTTCTTGGGTAATATAGAGCTCTAAAATGTCGCTATGTGAAACTTCCAGTGGAAGGAGTCTCCAGTGTCGGCGCTTTGTAACAGTTGGGGGACAGAGTAGAGTTCTTGTTTTGACGTAATACTCAACTCAAGAACAAATTTATTTAGCTGTAACACATGGTGTGTAAGGTCAGACAAATGCTTGTGTGTGTGTGTGTAGCCTTTTCCCCCATCACACTGAGTTTGAAATATTTCGAGGTGTGTGTGTTTTACCGTATCTCCAAACCTTCTTAAAACAACAGGAATAGAACAGCAGTGGGGTCATCGCCATGGCGCTGGGGTCACCACGACAACCGGACCACAAAAGTGGACCTGAGGGAGAATGTAGGCCTTCCTGAGGCCAGAGGATGACCTTGGATCTCGTGTGTGTGTGTGTGTGTGTGTGTGTGTGTGGGAGAGAGAGCCAGAAAGTCAGATCTCTCACTCACCCTGTGTCATGGCTGGCTGATTGTGATCGCTCAGCGAAATCCCCACCCCGCCCCAAATTTTTGTTTTATGCTCCAAATCCTTGAGTGATTGATGAGCTCACAACACACACATGCGCGCACACACACACACTATTGTCACAGACATCTCTCATATTGTTGTCAAACTGAATGACATCGGCTCCTCCCACTCATGATTAATAACAACAGTGACGATTGTTGTGCAAAAACACACCACGAAAAAAATCCACGAAGCCTAGCTTAGCCGTCACGCTACACGCCTTCGTCATCTTTCAGAACCGCTATCCCAGCATGCACCTGTGATGGCGGCTGTGATGCTGACTACTCCCATTTTCCCTTCCTCCTCCTCCTCTCCCTCCCCCTCCTCTCCATCCTCTCCACTCGTTTTTCATGAGTGTTTTAAGAAGTATTGATGAAGATGTAGGAATCCCTGCTCAGTTTGTTGAACCCTTGCTTGCAGGACACGCCCTCACTCTCCGTTTTATTAAAACTCGCCCCAGTGGAGGAATGATGAGCACGAAAGTGATTGTTTCTGTTTTTAGCCTGGTGCTCTGGGTGCGAGTCGATATTCATTGCCTGGACGTTGCACCGAGGCAGGCATCAGTCTTCTGTATGGACCTCGGAGCGCGAGCCCGCCTGCCTGCGAGGTAACACCGATCGTTACACGGCCGAGGAGCTTGACAGCCATCCAATTAACCTGAAACAACCTCCATCGCTTGCGTCCTGCCTTGCACAGTGAGAGTGAAGGAGAGCACTCGTATGCATGCTGATGCTGACGCTCTGAAACGCTCAGCGTCCGGAGGGAACAGAAGCGAACTGAGCGCTTGCAGCACGCCTCTCCTAACTTTCCTCTCTGCTCGATTTCCACTCAGTACGGTGGCATCACAATGGCCGACACTCTTACAGCACACTGGTGCGTCATCATGTCTCATGTCTCCTTAGCCACCCCCCAGCCCCCTCCCCCCCACTGTGTTTCCCCCGGCCTCTGAATCACTGCGGAGGTTTCACTGTCCTCCAGAGAGCTACATCATCTTCCGCCGTGACTCTGTGTGAAGAAACCGAACGAGGGGAAGCGAGTGATGGAGAGCGAAGAGGCCGGTCCACTCAGCACGGGTCGGTTAAACCGAAACGACGGAAGCAGAAAAGAGGGAGGAATAAATACAAAGGCAGGGACAAAGCAAGATAGAAAGAGTAAAATGAATTAAATAAATAGAAAGCAAGGAAATGAGGTAGGAAGGACAAGAAGTAAGGAGGAAATGATGAACTAAAGAAGAAAGAACTGGAATGAACGAAGAAATGAAGCAGGAGGAAAGAACTGAAAGGAGAAAAAGGGAAGGACAGATCGGAGAATTAAAGGAATAGATAACCAGAATATTAAAAGGAAAGACAGGAGGAAAAAAGAATGAGGAAAAAGACAAGGAGTGAAGAAGGGATGAAAAGAGAAAGAAATTAACAAATGTATAACAGGAATGTATAAAGAAAGAAAGGAAGGAATGAGAAACATAGTGATGAGGAAGAATAGAAGGCAATAAAGGAAGAAAATGAAGGGCAGGAAATAACTAAAGAAAAAAGAGGAAGGTAAAAGAGAACTAGGCAATGGCATGAAAGTACGAAAAAAAATAAGTAGAAAGTTGAAAATAAAAAGTTGTAAAAAAAAAAAAAGGACAAAAATGATGGAAGGAAGAAATTACGAAAACAAGGTAAAAGATAGGACAAAGAACCTCGCAAAGGAAAAGCAAGGCCAGTAGAGGAGGAAAGGAGCAACAAACAAATGTGTAGAAGGAAGGAAGTGGGTAGAAAGGAAGAAATAGAAAGTAGTGACTAAAGTGAGGAATGAGAAAGGAAAGTTGGAAGGACACAGCTAAAGGAAGGAATAAAACTTGTTCGCTGGACAAAGCAGCTGATTGTTGATGTGATGATTTGAGCCCTAGAGGAAATGACAGAACCCGGCTTGGGGATTATTCAGACTCATCCGTTACTGACTGCAATAAAAAGAATTTAATTATAAAATAAACACTAACGTGTGTTTGTTTCTGCATTTAATTAAGTTCATGATATTCTAGTTAGTGTTAATGTTATTGTGTGTAATGGAAAACAGTCAGTGACGCTGCGAACTCCGAGGGTGTGTTTTTTCAGAGATACTCGCTGTTTTTTTTCAGAGACAAGGCTTTATTTCAAGGCTCAGCACCTGAGGTTCCTGCACAGGTTCCTCGTGTTTCCTGCGGATAAAAAAATCTTTATTTGTTTTTAAAAAAAAATTTATTTACCAAATGCATTTTTTTATACCGCTGCTTCTCTAATCAAACCAGAGCACCTTTTCAGTAATGTTTAGATATTTCCGTCCCCCCCTCCCCCTCCCTGTCCCCATCCCTGTTCCCGTGTGTTCCTCTTCCTGCGCCTCCTTCACCCCTGTTTTGAAGATGAAAGTGGTTCAGTCCTGTAATGGAGGCTGATGATGCTGTGTGGATGTTGCTGGACCAGAGACCCGCTGTGTGTTCTGTCACTGTATAGGCATATGTGCATGCGCACACACACACACACATGCTCATTCTCCATCACTGTCGAAGTACTCACACACACACGATATTCCTGGACTATTCCATTTTCCCCCCCAAATGTCAGTGTTTTCGGGTTATGTCCCGCTTCGCATCTGTGTGATCTGCCAAATGAAATGGTGTGATTAAAAGGAGTGAAACCACAGTGCTGTACACGCAAGGCCCCTCCATTTCATTATCGTTGAAACACATAGAGCATTTATGGCTTATATCCATCCATCATCCTGCTCGCCTCCGCATTTCCACGCCGTAGAGACATCACAAAGACGCCATGTTCCCAAAAACCCTGAGTCCCGCTGTGTTCTCCATCCTGTAGTCACACACCACCACCAAACCGAAGGCCTCATATTTTCATTCCAATCTATATTGTTTAAGTTGTGTTAGTCTTTTTACGCTTTCTTTTTCCATACATCACCCCGTTCCCTCCCACCCTCGCCGGTCCTGTCGCGCCGCTTCGACCGTATCTGTCGCTCCCTGCACTCTGACCTCTGACCCTCTGGGACGCTTTTGCAGGGAACGTGAAGCAGCTGCTGGTGTGGATTCGGGAGAACCTGCTGAAGGAGAGGCCCGAGCTCTTTGTTCAGGGAGATTCTGTGTAAGTACACACACACACACACACAAGGAAGTGAAAGAACAAGGAAACGTCCATATTGTTTTTGCTGAACAGTGGATAAAGGAACATCAAATATCCACCTAATGACCATCCTCAATTTTAAAATGTTGCATTAATGTTATATTAAGGTTATATATGTTTATAGATTATTAACTGTTATAGTATTTTCTCAGTTGTTTTGCATGATAATTTATCACCATATTGCTTTTTCACATATGGTAATATTTTTCTCATAATGCATAAATCCATTTATCGTGTTCAAGGTAATATTTAATCTTTTATACAGCGTTACATACACAAGTTTGTGCTCTAACTTTTAACCCTGTCTGAGACCAAACATCAGATCTCTACACTCGTGCTATTATTTATTAATCATCATCATCATCATCATTATTAATACAAACTGACTGCAGCACAATGTCAAGTTCTAATCATACATCTAATGATATTGAAGTTTGTTAAATGTGTACGCTGATTAGTGTTGTGCGAAACAAATATTTTTAACATAATTTGAAAAAAAATCTTTTTAAAATTCTAGTTAAAGCTTTAATATATTTATGAATTCAGATTCAACTCTACTACTTTAGTTTATATCTTTAATACATTTTTCTTCGTATGTTTAATTAAATGGCTGAATTGTGTTGCTTGAAGAGAGAAAATCGGCTTGGGATACAATTTTACACTGTGAGTGTAAAACTATAATCACACAACGGCTGCATTCTGCCCTGTGCAGCGGTGGGCGTGTGGGATTCAGTCCCAGTGTGTAAATTATTTCTGCATAAACACTGTCCAGTTCTTTATCGGCTCTGATGTACTGTGGGTAAATGTAAAAAATATCTCAAATATTTTTAGTGGAATATGAATAAAACTGCATATTAAAGATTACAGCTTCATATGTATTCACTTTTATGTGATGTGATCGTATCAAATGGATAATTAAGTGTTGATTTTTTTTTTTTTTTTTTTTAAGGAATTTCACATATACAGTACAAATGTCTATTTTAAACTGTGTATACAGTTCTATTGAAAACCATAATATCAAAGGAAAGAAGATGAAGTAAGCGCTAAGCTGTGTTTTTGGTGTTTTCCCCTCCTCCCCTTTTATCTCTTTATTGACGTTTTCTTATAAATTGTCATGAGCTGCTTTATGCGTGGTGCTGCTGTTATCAGTGCGAATCACGTCGCGTAAACTAGCATCTGTGTTTTCTCTTACACAAACAGGAGACCCGGTATTCTCGTATTGATCAACGATGCAGACTGGGAACTGATGGTGAGCTGTGTGTGTGTTTGTGTGTGTTTGTGTGTGTGTGTGTGCGCACTCCTACCTTCATGATCCGATCAGTCCACTTCCTTTGTTTTAATGACTTGCTCATTTCTTTGGGCTGCATGTCAGTTCCTTTCTCCATCCGTCTGATGTGCAGAACAGCCGCTGCGGGTCAGTCGCTCAGAAAAACCCGCATATCGGCATCTATTTGTAATTTACACAAACACGGTCAATGAGGGAAAAGTCAATGTCTGGACAGCTGTCGATGACGGTCTAAAGCCCACAAATCAGCCACTGATTTAACGTTCAGTACCGGGTCACTCCTTTTTACAGCTTCAACATAAATCTGATTAGTAATAGCTTTTAGCTCGGCCCCTCGTCCCGTGCGGCTGCTAATAAACATCGAACAAACATTGTTCTTTTTAAGGTCCTTTTGCAGAAATATTCGGCACGGATCATTAAAGCTGATGGTGGTGTTTTGTGTCTGTGTGTTTTTTTTTTTTTTTTTTTTTTTTGGTCAGTAAATAACTAGAAATCATTAGTGTATTTTGTGTGTGTGTGTGTGTGTGTGTGTGTGTGTGTGTGCGCGCACGCACGTGTGTGTCTGTCTAGGGCGAGTTGGAGTACCAGCTTCAGGACCAGGACAATATTGTTTTCATCTCCACACTTCATGGAGGTTAACGGGCTCTAAAACATCACACACAACATACACACGCTTCATATATCCACGCCTTCAGTCTTGCACTACCCTTCCTCCATCCTTATAACGCTCATCCAATCCGTCAAGCCCATCTTGACTTGTTTGGATTTTTTTGGCCCAATTAAACAGCACATCAGTGGAGAGTGGGTTAAGAGAGGTTTGTCTCTGCACTGTACCTGCCCCTTGGTTCGATGGACAGGGTCACATCGGGGCACATTCAGAGGTCATCCTGTCTAGCCGACGTCCAGATGGATTCTCCAGAGACGTGCCCCAATCACTCACAATCTCGCTTTATGAAACGGCAACATTTCCATTTTTTTTTTGTTTATGTCCGGGCATTTTAGCTTTTCACTTGTTTTTGAATGAATAAAAAAGATTTTTGTATAATCTTATTTTTCAGATAAAATTTGTATTTAGTAAAATGACTAGTTTTAATAAATGTCTCATTGATTTTAAGGGTGGTGAAAAAGTCAAACATGAAGGCTCAAGTGTAATACGTTTCAGCCGCCTGTATCATGCTTTCGATTTCTGCCTGGGACTGTCAACATCGCCTTGACATTTTATCTATCTTTTTACATTTTTTTAAAGAACATAATGAGATGAGTCTCTCCAGTTTCAGGTTGCTTTATTAAATCACTTTTGCACCCAGTGTTGCCAGATAAGGAATTTTTCCCCTAGAAAAATGTGTTATTTTGTTAAACGACGCAAGACATTACAAAGTGGCTTTCCCAAAATTTTATATATAATTTTGCGATTGTTGTCCATTTTTGGTCCCATTAAAATGTTTACATTTTTAAGTGTTTTG
>JAQQZT010000009.1:26846533-26861248 GCA_030068275.1 Clarias platycephalus | reverse complement strand
AGATGAGGATGGGTTCCCTGTTGAGTCTGGTTCCTCTCAAGGTTTCTTCCTATCACCATCTCAGGGAGTTTTTCCTTCAGCACCGTCACACTCGGCTCGTTCATCAGGGACGACCTGATCATTACGATTCACACACACACACTCACATCTCATACACACTTGTGCATTTTTATTAGTCTAAGTAACTCTAGTCCACACGTCCAAACTCATTTTCTTAACAAGACTCCAGCTAAGCTAAGCTAACATCTGACTCCAATTAGCTTTTTATAAGGTAATTAACTCAAAGATTCACATCCTCCACATTCACATACTTTTTCTTGCCACTGTATTTTAGTTTATTTATTATATTTCTGGTCAACGTTCACGCACTTGTGTGAAAAGAATCAGCTGTGTAGTTCTCACTCACTGTAAGGTCTGTGTTATTGATGATGCTGTTGTTGCTTCGTGTCTGGTTAGATATATTCTGGTTGTGTTTTAGGGTTACTACCGACGAACAGCCGAGTACTTCCCCACCCGGAACCGGTACCGGAAAGACTGTTACCCTGTTCCCATGGTCCACTCCACCATCCTGCTGGACCTGCGTAAGGAGGGCACCAAGAGCCTGGCCTTCTACCCGCCACACACCGATTACTCCTGGCCCTACGACGACATCATCGTCTTCGCCTTCTCCTGCAGAGTCTCGGGTACAAACGTCCCTCATCTTAGTACATAATCCTGTTTATGGCTATTTTACAGACAGAACTGTATTAACCCTGTGTTTTGCTGATGCAGAGGTGCAGATGTACGTGTGTAATAAAGAGCGTTACGGCTACCTGAACGTTCCCGCTAAGCCGCACCAGACCATCGAGGACGACCGCATCAACTTCGTCCACCTGTACCTCGAGGCTCTGAGTGAGTGTGATTGAGAAGGTGCTTAGGGGTTCGGTGGAACAGTTTTCAGTTTCTATGGCATTTTATTGCCCCCACGACCCTCATGGAGCCCGTGGAATCCTTGTTATTTGCCTAATCCTTTTTTTTACAGCGCCCCCTGCTGACAGACGCTATATTCCAACTGAAAATTAAACAAAAAAAAGTACATTTAATACAGTGTACACGAATAACATTCCCTTGCTGCGTGATGGTCTTGTGTGCAGTTGACGGGCCGCCCATGTATTTGTCCCGCTACGTGCACGTCCCCCCGAAGCAGACGGACCTGATGGGCTTTGATGAGGTGTGTAAACTGCTTCCTTTCTGCTCGGTGTGTGAACACTCATCACACGGCTTCATGCTGGAGTCAGAAAGACAAAGACTGATGAAGCTCTGTGTGTGTGTGTGTGTGTGTGTGTGTGTGTGTGTGTGTGTGTGTATTCTGCAGGTGTACCTGATGAACCTGCGCCGGCGGCCCGACCGTAGAGAGAGGATGCTCTGGTCTCTGTACGAGCTGGAGATCAACGCCAAAGTGGTGGATGCCATAGACGGAGCGTGAGTTCTTCACATTCACCTCCGGGGGGCGCTGCAGAGTTACTGTTACCTCCCCGATGTCGATTATTGTTCTATAACAGCATGTCCTAAAGTGTTTTATTCCTCTTACACTACCAGTGATTACAGTGTTTCTCTAATTAAAGAACATGTTTCACGTTTTATCCGTTTATATCCGTTATATTTAATGTCCAGGCGGCGAGTGAATAGCAGCGTTAATCACTCGTCCCCTCACCAGCTTCTCTTTAACCTACAGCTCCAGCTTTCCCTCTGACTGTTACACACCGCTGACACTGGAGACTCCTTACACTCATGTTACACAAACACACTTTTCCTTACTTTATGAACTCTTACTTTGAGCAGTGGAGTGTGTGCTGTACACGTGCCTGTCAATGAGTCGTTACTATGGTTACTAACGATAACGATAGAGCATTAATATAAACCTGCGTTACTGTCTTATGGAGGATTAATCAATAACTTGTTGTGTGTGTGTGTGTGTGTGTGTGTGTGTGTGTAGAGCTCTGAACAGCAGTGAGATTAAGATCCTGGGCGTGGACCTCCTGCCTGGTTATTACGACCCTTTCTCCGGCCGCACGCTCACGAAAGGGGAGGTGGGATGTTTCCTCAGCCACTACTACATCTGGAAGGAGGTGAGGAGCTCCTCCACACACACACACACACACACACACACACACACACTTTTAAATGATTATTTAGCCTGACCAGTGTTCTGCGCTCACCATTAATGAGCCACATCATGATGTGTGTGTGTGTGTGTGTGTGTGTGTGTGTGTACGTGGCTACTGAGTACAAGTGCACTTACACACTGTTCAGAATAAGAACCGGGAGGCAGTTTAGGGTTATGCCTGCGGACTGTTCATGTGCTTTTGTTCTGCTTAGCGACCCTTAATTTATTCAAGCATTACATCGTTCTGATATACTTACATACTGTTTCCAGATCATCTCTGGGTCAATTTCGTACCTGGACCTGGATCAGATACATATATCCCGTACATGGTCATGTGACATGAATAAGAACGGGCAAGTCAGAATTTATACGCCTTTATAGCAGTGCTAGCAACAACTGCTAAAACAGCTAAAGTGTGCGGCGTCTGGCTTTCCTCCTCTCTCCTTCTGGACCTCAACAAATCCGGCCGACTAACGGCTCGCCGTCACCCGAGCAGAACCCCAAGTGGATTAACATCACATTCCTTATTTGAAATAACCGAGCGCTCGCACGAATGTGACGTGTTTAACCCAGATAACGGCAGCAAAGACGGATCGATGTTTAAGCATAATTGCGTTCTTGGTTTTTGAACTTTCTTGCATACATATTATTATTATTATTATTATTATTATTGTTATTATAATGAAAGCATCCAGTGGAGCTAACGTCATAGCACATCACAGAGGTCCGTGTGTACCGAGTGTGTGCCGCATGCCTACAGTCTTACTGCGCCGAATTATCCTGTCGTACTTCTGACATACTGTACTGCTTTGCATTTTAACATTCTTGTAAACCACTTTTAAGATGATTTCTGTTTAAAGGCCTCCCTAAAACTTTTAAACCCGTTATCACAAACAAATGGTTGATTTTGCAAATGATTAAATTCAGGACAATCAGTAATAACATTAAGCTGGTTAAGTGATTTGGGTTCACTGTGTCATGACATGATTCAAGTTTTCATCAGTGTGATGCAGAATATCTTCCGTGTAGTTAATGACCTTTATCTTCCTCCCGTGCTGTTAAAACCAGCCGCCACCACGGGGACTCGAACTCTACACAGAATACACACATCTAGTGAGATCTCTGTATAAAGATCAGCATACTGTGTGTGTGTGTTGTGAACTCATCTCTGTCTCTCAGATGGTGGACACGCAGATGGACAAAGCGCTGATCTTCGAGGACGATGTCCGGTTTCAGGGGAACTTCAAACGGCGCCTGATGAAGATGATGGAGGAGGTGGAGCAAGCCGAGCTCGACTGGGACATCATGTGAGTGACATCTGTCTGTCAACATGTTGCCATGGAGATCTCATTGTTTTTCAGTATGGATAAGGATAAACCGGTTCTAGCTGAAAGTCTTTAAAGGGATCATGTTTAAGTTCCCTGACTTGGAATAAATGAGAATATGATGTCGTCCTGCAGGAGTGTGATTGGGTGGGATTCTTTTGATGATGTCATATTTCACTATATTTGTTGTATATACACTATATATACAGTATATATATATATACACACACACACACACACACACACACACACATCATTGTAGTTAATGGACATTTGGATTTCCTTTTCTTACAGTTTAATCTTTTACATTAAAGATTATAAATTGTCCAGATGGAAACAGAGTGTGTGTGTGTGTGTGTGTGTGTGTGTGTGTGTGTTTCTCAGATACCTGGGCAGGAAGCAGGTGAACCCCGGTGATGAGGAGCCGGTGGAGGCGGTGAAGAACCTGGTGGTTGCCGGTTATTCGTACTGGACGCTGTCCTACGCCGTCTCGCTGCAGGGAGCGCAGAAGCTGATCAACGCCGAGCCGATCGCCAAAATGCTTCCTGTGGACGAGTTCCTGCCCATCATGTACGACAAACATCCCAAGTGAGTATCAGACCCGGGCGTCAGACCAGGTTCGGGTGGTGTGACGAGACGACGTGCGCTCGGTGTTACGGCCTTGAGGCTGATTGTTTTCCTCCTTCACAGGATAAGAAGGAGAATAAAACACTGAAGTAGGAAAAGAATTAGTTTCATGCTCCACTGTGGATTATTTTCTTATAACATCATTACACGGTGTTTTTTTATTTTATTTCTTTGGCTTGTCATTTGTAAAATGTTAAATGATGGGTCATAACCATATGTTTAAGAAGTTAACCTATAGTTAGGAGGTTTGTGTGCTCGGAGCCGCCGTGTGGTTTCCTTATTTTAAACCCTTGAAGCTCACGATCTGGAAATAACGCCGACCTCTGGTATTGTCTAGTAGCTCTGCTCTGAAACCTCTTCCTAATGGTTAAATATTATATATCCCTCTACTGTGCTTTATGTGTGTGTGTGTGTGTGTGTGTGTGTATACCCAAAATTATTTCTAATCCTTTAAGAGTTCTCGCTTCTCCAATGGCAATAAAACTGCTGGGAGAACTAATAACTAAAGAATGTGAGACAGGGGCGGGGTCAGACCTGATGCTGTGGAGAAAAGGGTGGAGTCTAATCTACTGCATATATATATGTGTGTGTGTGTGTTTGGTGTCTGTCTCTTTCATACAGTGAAGACTACAAGTCCCACTTCCTGAACCGGAACCTGCAGGCGTTCTCAGCGAGCCCCCTGCTGGTGCAGCCGTGCCATTACGCGGGCGATGCAGAGTGGGTGAGCGACACGGAGACGTCCACGCTGTGGGACAATGATAACGTCCCCACAGACTGGAGAGGCTCGTACAAGACCCTGAAGGGCGGAGCTCCGCCACCTGGCATTCAGAGCGCCACCTACAGGGACGAGCTGTGAACTGCAGCACTGAATGTGTGTGTGTGTGTGTGTGGGAGAGAAAAAGAGAGACTCAGCATTCCTGACCGTGTGTGTAGCGTGAGAGTTCATAACGGAGAACATTCCTAAGTACAGGGACAGAAGACTGTGTGTGTGTGTGTGTGTGTGTGTGTGTGTGTGTGTGTGTGTGTGTGTGTGTTTACTCGGGAACACGTGGTACAGTTTGTACAGTCTGGGATCCCTGACAGGTCTCAGTTTATATTCATGTCTTCACTGGGAGTGTACAGTCTCGTGCTGGTCTCTTTACTGGTGTATCGTCACATCGTCTGTCGTCTTGTTCGGTACAAACAGATATAAAGAGCGTGTTATCTAAAATCATCTCCACTCCTACATTTAGTTTTCTAAAATCAGGGAAGGGGAAATGGGTGAAATGTACTGTATAGGCAACTTTATGAACATTCATGAGCTCAGAAATTCTGAACATTGGGTCTGTGTCGAATCCAAGTCCACAGGCTGCATTGTATGTGTGTGTTTTCGTGTTTTTTTAAAACCCCGGGCCGTCCTGATCATTTAGCATTTTTAGGTATTTGTAATGTTGCATATTGTTTATTAAAAAAGTCCCAAAAAATTCTTATATAAATAAGATTGTTTTAAACATTGTCTAATTTACAACAACCAAATAGAAATAAAAACAGCCACTTTGCACATCTCATGCTGAAGACAATCAGAGAAAGTGTGTGTGTGTGTGTGTGTGTGTGTGTGCATATAAATCAGAGGCAATTATTTTCTATTTTTCTGTATATTCTCCAGTGGGTTTGGTTTGTCTGATCATCATCATCATTATCATCATTCTTGTGAGTTGTATTATTTATTTTCTGAACCTTTTTAAATCATCTATTTCTGCTGAAAAAGTGCAGGTGATGAAAAGGTGTCATGTGTTAAGATTTTTTTTCTTCACAAAAATCACTAAAATAAAGTGTATAATAAAATAACAGTTGTTTTGTTCCATCATTCAAAAAAAGTTTATTACTGAAATTAATGTAACAGATCATCAAGTAATGCACTAATGCATATTAAATTATTTCATTTTATTTGTAACTACTGTTAATAACCAGTGTTGATGGGAAAATAATTTGTATAAATTGTTAAAGCTAAAGTATATAACATAATACAATAAGTATTATATATAATATTTCATAATAATATAACTGATATAGAGAACTAGGCAGTTGTGTTTTAATTAAGCAAATAAAATATTAATTAACTAATATAATCTGTACTTTTGCGCGCGTGTGTGTGTGTGTGTGTGTGTGTGTGTGTGTGTGATGAAGATAGTGATCTAGAAATACATCTCATAGACGGTGTTTGCGATGTTCTAATCTCATTATTATTATTGTAAATTAATACACAAGTTGGATTGTTATGGTAATGTGTGAATTAATTACATAAATAAGATCTGCTGTAATCAAAAAAAGTTGTTTAAGTTTATTAACTCTTTGATTCAAAGATAAACGGATTCCTCGCTAGAGGGCGCTCTAAGTAAGCTTTATAAAGACCATCCTGGCACAATTACTGTATAGATTCTTAATTTAACTGATTTAAAGATGGACACAGACCATACATTGTTCTCAAAATGTATATCACGCGTGTAAGAATGTGTGTTGAAGTGAGAATTTTTTTGATAAAGTCACTATAGCAAATATGTGGTGTTTAAACACTGAAATAATTGAACACAGACAAAGCTGATCCCATGTACACGCCCATCTATGGCAGATGCTAATGAACATTAATGAATATGCAAATGAAACGATCACGTGACAAAGTGTCAAAAAAAAAAAAAAAGATTTTGGAACCCAAACAAGTGAAGATTTTTCTTTGAAGATTCCATAAAAAGTTTGTGTCTGTATTTGTAAGTCGGCTCTGTGTCCGTCATGATGAGAATATAAGGTCTTAATTTATTGAGGTCACGTGATCTCAGCGCCACGGAAGGGGGTTGGGCCTAATTAGCAAACTAAAAGTGCAGGCTGCACAAAACAAATAAAAAAAATATATATTTTTTTACAGATAGATGTGCGAGACAATAACAGTATCACTCATCATTTTAATGAATATTTTTCTTATTTATTGTATACTTGTGTATAGTATGCTTCAATCTTTAAATATAATTTAAACATTCAGCATTAATATTTAGACTTTGGCATTGTGTACTGTATGTTGTTCATTATATGATTTAGTTTATTTTCTTGCATCATATTCAATATTTTAGAATTTTAGGGACTAATATTTTTCTCCACCACAGTTTCTCAGTAGTTTAATTTGTATTTCAAAATATTTCATGTCCATGGTTTATATTTAAGTGTTCCTGTGTGCTACAGTGTTATTTCACTGATTGACCACTAGTTGGCACATCACAGGTCTGACCACAGTATGTACTGTACAACAGTGGATGGAGTTTAGTGTTAATGATCAGGTTTTGTTAACTCTGGTGTATAAGAGTGGAACACACAGACACTGAGTTTAAGATTAAATAAATCTGTTCTATTTTTAGTCCATTGAGTGTTTTCCTGGGGTGACCATGTAATCCTGGAAGTCAATTTCCCCCTCACACTGTCCCAGCAGAGGACTTTCTACTGAACTATATTAAGACCCGGGACTAGGCGTCTTACATTCCAGGCTACATTCCAGCAGAGGACACCCATGTCCATGTGAGGAACTCTGAACATAAGGAACACACACGCACACACACACACACACACACACACACAATCTCCTCTTTTCTTTTGCTCTTTCATGTGCCTGGCTGTGGAACGCCAAACATCTCTGACCTGAAACTGATCTCTCTCTTTCTCACACACACACACACGCACACACACACAGACTGAATTCTAAGACACAGAACAGAAAAACCCAAAATCCAAAGTTTCTCTCATACTTTCTCTGCTTTGCACTTTTTCTCATTCTCACTTTCCTCTCTCAGTTAATGACCAGACGTCTGTCTATGTGTGTTCGTCTATAGGTTTGAGTCATTGCCTGTGTAACTGTGACTCAGTATCCCTTTTTCTTTTTTTTCCCCCATTCACACATGATGCTCTGCAGATCCCCCCCTCAATGCAGAGGACGTGTTGGGACATTAGTTCTGAAACATGACTGATATCTGCCGTCACACAAAGCATCTTTTCTTTGCCTTCAAACGGGCTGGCGAGTCGCTCCAACTGCGATCACGGGCCTGTCTGAAACACTCGCGCTGCGGCCGCCACCATCCCTACAGAGCGTTTTTTGTCTTTTCAAAGAGCCGGCAATTACGGCAAAGAGAGGAAGAAGGAGGGAGGACAAGCATAAGAGTGAGGAAGGAAGAAAGCAAAAAAGCGGTGGAATTCCTCGTGGGAGAGAGTCCTTTATTTTTCGATCTGTCTGTGAGTCTCTCTCTGTCATGTTCCTCTCAGTCTGGCTCTGTGCTAAAGAAGAAGAAAAAAGGCCCCGTGCTGGCCGGCGGCCCACTCGTCTCTCAGAACGTCACTTTATGGAGCAAAAACACCAACGCACCATATCAAACAATGTCCTGTCTCTTTTCTGCTGCGCTAAACGCCTGTGTTACGAGCTGGCTGATCCCTCTGTGGGTTCCTGGCCGCCGCGAACACTAATCTAATCAAGATGTGCGGCAGAGGACAAAACACTCAGCTTGCTAAATGTCTCGCACTGGGACAGCCTCAGCACGGCGTCATCTACCAAACACGACAAACAGCAACGGCAGGGGGTTGACCCTGATTTGTGTAGACCTTCTTATGAGGATCAGATTGAGTAGTTAAAGCCATAGGAATAGTGTTACTAAGTGTGTGCCAGCTAATGTCTGAGGAAAATTATTTAGCTAATTACCATGTTTCACACATACAATATTAAAGCATACAAACAGTGGGAATGATACACGTCCAACATATTAACATGTCTCTGAAATGTTTTGGTAAAACTTTCTAGAAATAAATTATATTTAGATTGGGAGTGGAAGAAAGCAAGAACTTTCCACTTGTGCAGTAAAGTTGTGAACGGATCTTCACACATTTTAGTCGCTCGTATGCTGAAAATGCCTAACATGCCGAGGCAAATTTCATGCAAAATTTCAGTTCTTAAGTCAAAAATTCTTAAGACGGGGTGTCTGTATGCTGAAGTACTGCTGTAGTTAGCTTCAACTTAAAGTATTTGTGAAAACAAAGTTGCTAGGCAACTGGCCAATATGGCCAGCAAGCACAGGCTAGCTATCGAGTAACACATCCTTAGTTAAATGAAACAAAACTGTTAGCGAAGTTGAACTTTTCTGAAAATTGAAATTTGATAAATTACTAAAAAAAAATATTTTTTTGTTTTTAAATTTAGAATCATTTATACACTTACGTAACATTAGCTGTACAGTATGTGTTTGTGAAAGCATTGTCACTATGCAAATGAGCAAGATGGTTACCAGGCATACCTTAGCAACAAAGGAAATGAGACAGGACTGCACAAAAGATTAACATTTACCTCGGTTGTGTTAGTAAATTACTTTAAAAATAAATACTCTAGAACATTTGTAGACTATTAATTACCCTTACTATTAAATACACTTGGTATAAAAATCAAGAACACTGTTACTAGGTAACTGACCGATATGGCTGCTGAGCATAAACTAGCTAACGACTAAGGGAAATTTAATTAGCACATATTTTTATCTTGGGGAAATTAAACATGTTTTCTCATATGGTATGGAAATAACTAAAAAATTTAACAGCTGTTAGACTGTATTACACATTAATGTGTACTGTACGCTTGTGCAAACACTCCCACAAGGCAACTGGGCAATATGGCCACTTGATATACGCTATATCAAGTAGATAGACAATATAGTAGACAATACTGCACATAACATTTACCTAAGATGTCTTAGTAAATGACATTTATACAAACCCTAGAATATGTCTCTATTATTTCCACTTAGCATCAAATTCAAGTGTTTCTCAGGACATTGTTGCTAGGCAACCAGTGAATATGGCTGCTGAGCATAAGCAAGCTAATGACCAACGGAAAGTTAATTAGCTAGCACATAGCAATGTAGTGATAGTGATGAAAGTGAATCAAAATCAACCAGAAAATTTACATTTTCCTCAAATATATTGGAAAATGACAAAACAGAACACTCTGTAGGAATGTAATTACACTTAACGCTGACTGAGAGTGTTTTGAAAGAACACTGTTGCTAGGCAACTGGGGAGTATGGCTGCCAAACATAAGCTAGCTTATGATTGAGGGCAATTTACTTAGCTGGCAACATTCCTTCTGTGTCTTACACACAAATTAAAGTCATAGAGAAGTAGGCAATGTGATAACAGGAATGTTGGCATTTTCTTCAAAATGTATTGGAAATTTGCTAGAAAGAGATAAAAAATTACACTTAGCATCAACTTCCATGTTGTCCAGATATATCATGAGTAGATTTCGATGACTTCCTACAGGCAAATGCAAAGCAAATATTGTTCTTAAGCAACTGAGCAACACGAACACCGAGGGGAATTATTTAGCTAGTTACAGATTAGCCCGTAAGTCTTATACGGACAATATGAAGTCACAGCGTCAGCAGAAATGAGACACAACTGTCCAGAACATCAACATTTCTCTCAGATGTGTTGACAAATGGGGAAAAAAAAAAAACCTTGACTAAAATATCAACCGCTAGCTGAACCTTTTCCGCGATGTTGACAGACGCGAGTTACATCGTGAACTCAGTCAAAGCGATCAGAAAATTTCAAAGGGGTGAATAAGATGAGTGGGCTGTTCGTATGGAATTATCTCATAAACACTGTAAACACACAACCCCGTTTGACGTAGCAACAGACACAACAGCGTGCTGTAGCCAATTACATCATCAGTGTGACACGACTTCAGAGGATGCCTTTCTGTTTCTCATGTGTTTTTGAAGTGTAGTATTGAAAATGCTGTGTGTGTGTGTGTGTGTGTGTGTGTGTGTGTGTGTGGGCTGTTTGGTCGTTAATAAAAGCGCTGGCTGTCCTCTGATCTTGCATCCCCTCTCCAAAACAAATAGCATTTCACTCTCTTCTCCCTCTTAACTCTTAATTCTCTCTTTTTCTTTTTCCCTTTTCCTCTCCATCTCTTTCATTTCCTCCCAATTTTGTTCCTCACTTTTTCCATCCTTCTTCCTCTCGCTTTTTCTCCTTCACATGTTCTCTTAAAATCTACTTTGCTGTCAATCTCACTTTCCTGTTGCCATTTTCTCTTTATTCTTTATTCTCTTTCCCTCCTTCCCTTCGTTTATCGCTACAGACCTACTTTTTGTTTTTTCCCTTTTTTATTTCTGTTTTGTATCTTAGTTTTTATCTGTCTTTTTCTCACATTGCATCTTTCTCTTTTGTCATCTTTATGTCTTTGTGTATCTCTATTTACCTTTCCTCTTTTCTGTATATTCCTTGTTCTCTTCCCTTTCTCATCCATGTTCTCGTGCCCTCTCAATGGGCATTTCTTTCTATTCATTCTTCTCTAAACATCTCGTTCACTCCTTCTCAGTCTTTGTTCTCTGTCTCTTTTCCTATCTATCTATCTATCTATCTATCTATCTATCTATCTATCTATCTATCTATCTATCTATCTATCTCATTCTTCCCTACATATCTTTGTCTCCTTCTCTCTGCCATCTCTCTCTCTCTCTCTCTCTCTCTCTCTCTCTCTCTCTCTCTCTCTCTCTCTCTCTCTCACTGTAGTGAGTTGTCTTGCCAACCCAAACCCACCAACAATTGGCAGTAATTATAATAAGGGGCAGTTTGGTTGTGTTTTGCATGAATGAATTCTGATGAGAAATGGTGGAGTTTCACAGGACTGGCGGTTGCCGACTGGCCGCACTCGTCCGCCTGAAAGAGCTACAACACTTTGTCAGCAACACATAACTTAATTCAGCGTTCACCAGGATAAAGAGCAGAATTATTAGTTATTCAGCTTACACAGCTATCTAAGTGACAATGTAGACAAATTCGGCCCGTGTGAACTGAGACCTCCAAACACAAACCTCTAAATGTCCAGCCAAACATTCCACATGTACACATTTTTCCTTTTGCGCCCACAAGCCCAACTTGAACCTCATTACAAAGCAATTACGGTCTTAAGCTTCCCTTGGGTTTTGCACCACGTTACATTCTGCCGGTGTTTTCCTAATGCTGTTATCGCCAACAGCACTGCCGTGATTTGGTTGTCTGCAGATTATTACAGCCGTGACGTTATTTGCAAGTTACACGCGAGCCTCAATGTTGTGTTACTTAAACGGCATGCTTTTGCAAAGTAAAGCACAGAAACTAAATGAAACATTATTTCATATAGACGCATTTGCTTCCAGTAAAAATGTGTTAATCGCAGACCAGTTTATCGAAAACATTGTGGTAACGTTAATTGGGCAACGTTCCTGACATTGGGACAAGATTGGTATATATATATATTTTTTTCTAAAGTCAGAATTACTTCAGTTCCCAGAGTGTAATGGTTATCATGTTCGCCTAACATGAGAAAGGTCCTCAGGTCGAAAGAAAGAGGGAACGTGGTTTATTTGTTCTAGGGCGGTGGTGCCTCAGTGTGGTAAGGCTCTGAGTTTCTGATCCGAAGGTCAGTTGTTCAAGTACCAGCTTCACCAAGTTGCTGTTGTTGGCTCTTCACCAAAGGTCCTTAAACCTGTCTGCTCCTGCACTCTGACCCTAGCCTCCGAACAAAACTGGAATACGAGAATTGCACTGTGCAGTAAGGTATGAGGTCTGTCCAGAAACTACCCAGCCATGTAATGACTGGATTACATGTACAGTAATAAACTCCTAATTACACTTCTAGTTCTCACAATGTCAGTCGCCGTGGTTCAACATTCAAGGGTAACTTTATTATCACCAGGGGGCCAATTTGGTTCATAGCCAGCTGCAACATACAACATCTAACCAACACAGAGAAATAAACATCAACACAATTTTGTAGGGATTCAGGTGTTGTTGCAGGGACTTATCAACAAATTCTTGACCATCTTTGATGCATTTGTGCCACACTGTTATTCACGTCGCTCTTATTGGATCATCCACGAAAGCCTTCTGTCTCATAGTAATAGTTTACATGGAGGAATGTTCAAGCTTAAAACAAAATTTAATGGAGATTTATTTGCTTTACCCGCTTAATATTTTGATGGCCACACAGTACACACACTCACTTGATGGACTAGTACAGTGAAGTACACTTCATAGTACAGTGAAGTCATCATTGTGCATGGGCATTGCAGTCCACTCTCCTTGGTTGCCAGGTTACATCAATGTCGCACAAGCTCTTCTCGATATATTTACAATGTCTGGACTTTTCCATAGACAGAACTCATATAAGTAATAAATAAAGGCTTGACTTGATGTCAAAACAATGTCATTGCCATTGGGATAACATTGAACGAATACCTCTAATGTTGCCAATACAAGTTCAAAACAATATTAAGATCAAACAGATGATGTGAGTGGGACTCAATCTCCAGTCACTCAAATAGGAGTACTACATGTTTACCACTGGAAGCTTTTACCACTGGAAAACTTTGGAGGCTGTTGTGTCCGTCCCCATCTCTGATCGAAATCCTAAACCCTGTTAAACACTTGGACCTGGAGCATGGATGTAGTCGAATGAAAGTTAATTAGCAAAAATGCTCCAAATACAAGTTACAATATTCTACTGACGTTGAGAGTCAGTACCCAGTTACCCAATGTTAGGGCTAATGCTGGGATATTGGCGTGTCACTGAGCTGCTTTGGGTGAACGCATCTATAAATATCATGGACATCACATGGGTATCTTCTCGTCCATATATGGAAATGTTAAAATTGGTAGAGGTTGGTGTTCATATAATAGTGATTCATTTGCACTAATTTGCTAAGATTTCTGAGAGAATTTTAAATGTCCCATGTCAGAATGTTTATAACCTTCACTGCTATCATAAGTTAACCTGACAGGTTTTCTGACTGAATTTTTCTCATTATTCATCAATGTTCATAATCATTATGTTTAATGGTAGCTACTGTAGGGAACATAACACCACATGATTTCTGAAAAGATTTTTTATTGCTACTGCTAATCATCTATCTAACATGAGCTGACCTAACATTAATTGCCACAAGGATTTACGCCATGTTCCTAATCTTTTCTGTAAATGCTATCTTACTAACGATAGATTGGCTACGATAAGCTGACGTGATTTTTGAACATGCTCAGAATCTTCACAGTTAGCCAGTTAGCTAATACATGCTAAAATGACACCAGAGTTCAGAGGTCAGGAATCACAAATGTTTAAACAACTAGTTAAGTCATATGTTAATTTTTTTTTTATTATTATTTTAGCTAGCATAGATAGCTAATATTAGTTAAAATAATAGGATTTCTAAAAGATGATGTTTATATTCTTTATTTTTAAGACTAGCCAACTAGCTAACCAGAGCTAACCTGGCATGATTTCTGTTTTTCAGTCATATCAGCTGAATATAGCTGCATAACTAATTTATAGTACTAAGCTAACCTGACTCGAATTCTGAGCAGGTTTTTATATTATAGTCTTCTCTTTTAATGCTAAACAACTAGCAAGAGCTAACCTCACAGAATTTTTATGAATGCTCAGAATCTTCAATCAAGCTAAGTCATATTTGTAAGCATTTATAACTTTCAATGATGTTAGTGTCACACACACCCATTTTGCGGCCGGCACTAGGACCCGGAAGTAGACCGGTCGCTAAAACAGGAAGCATAAAAGGA
>JAQQZT010000009.1:26832861-26843068 GCA_030068275.1 Clarias platycephalus | reverse complement strand
TATCTATCTATCTATCTATCTATCTATCTATCTATCTATCTATCTATCTATCTATCTATCTATCTATCTATCTGTCATAGTGTACAGTATATAGTGTTAGTTTCGAAGAAGATTCCATTTCCTCTAAAATCTCTAGGTCAGTTGTGTTTCACTAAATCTAGTGCCCTTGATGACTCTGACTTTAGGTCCTGAGCTCTAGGGGACTTGGTGTTGGATTGAGACACACCCCATGCCTCGCTGGCTGTGTAGTTCACTGCAACTTTAATGCAAATGCGCGCGCGTGTGTTTATGAACCTTGCTTAGTCTGCATTACTACACACACACACACACACTATATGCACGCCATCAGCTGTTTGAAATCTGAACACGGAGACATTTTGTATCTGGAGGAGTGAATCCCTCAGCAGGTCAGTTCGCTTCGTGTGTGTGTGTGTGTGTGTGTTACAGTCTCCGGACGGACACGCAGGTGGTTTAAGTGGCGCTCAGTGAAGCGCGTGCGCTTGTTGGAAGGAACGCATGACTTTGATCTTTTGACGGTTGTTGCTTGACTTTATGGTCAGTGACGTCATACGGCGGGGATGTAAACCGTGTGTGCAGGGTGCGCTGTGTTCGAGCTGCTGATGTGGAGTTTAACAGTCTGACTTTACCATGAGGGCAGCAACATGGAGAGAAAAGTTACTACTACTAATAATCTTTTGGCTTTTCTCATTAAAACAGTCTTGAAGAACCTGGTGAAGTTTAAAAATGTGCAGTGAAGTTACACTTTTAAAAAAAAATAAATTAGTTTGGATCTACAATCAGTGTTCGAGTCAAAGCGGGACTTTTGATTGTACAGAATGACAGAACACAGTCCTGAGCGTAAACACTCCCTTTATTCCTCTGTATAATCCCCTGATACACTAACGCACGTATCCCAGTGTCTCACTAGAGCTTGGACACCATCAAGGGAAAAGGTTTTCTCAGAGTCATGATTACACTGCCTGCCTAATTCATGTCTAAAACGCTGGCCTCCCAGGAACTCCTTTAGGACCAAACATGTGGAAATGGCTTGGAGTGAGATCAGGACTTTTTATGGGGGATGTGGCAATAACTCCCATTCGAGTTCCTGGAATGTGCAAGTGGTGTTGGTGAATGAGTGTGTGTACAGCTCACACACAGACAGATGCGTCTTTTCAGCAAGTCGGCCACATTCGAGTGAACATGTGATATGTTGATTTATATAAGGATATAGGATATAGGATATAAGGATCGAATGTTTCAAGGAAAGTCATTGGATCGTCATTCAATACGACCATTGTACAACCTTCTTTAAAACGTTTGCACCGTTTGAATGTTTTACTGAGTCTCATCACCGTACTGTGCGTGAAGTCTTCTGTAAATGTCAGTTGCTTTAACACCTTCATTCAGCAGAAATTCCATCAGTCTCGGTTTATCTTGAACGCTCCTCAATAAAATCAGCAAGTCCTTGAATATATAAAGTATTTAATTTATAGCTTTAAGGACATGATAATCAAAAACTTAAAGCATTTGGTTTGCACACTATCACTTTCCAAAGAGATGTTGGAAGAAATCACTAATACTAAAGATACTGTATATAAAATCTCTTCCACAATGTAGCTGCACAAAGGATCACAATCATTTCTTTTTTTTCTTTTTCTTTTTTCCAAACTCTTTATTGTATTTTTCTGGCCTGAAAGCTCCTCCCCTGGCTCCTCCTCTAAATGCAAAAGAGGTGCACAGATAGGCAGGCAGCTTTACACTACAGTATTACTGCACTGAGAAACATTGTGCATTAACTCGCCTTTATTTAAATATCAGAGTGTGAAGGCTCCCCGGATGTTCTTCTGAAATCCTCCAGCAGGAGGCAGCACACGCACAAGATTGTTACAAATATGGCATCTGCAATTAGTGAAACAATAACGAAACATGCTGATGGACAGAAAAAGAATCTCCTGATTATCCCAAGCTCTCTTTGAAGCACGTGTGTTCATGCGAGTCTGTTCTCTGCGTGAGCCGAGTGACACAAGCAGAAATCATCTTTGATCAGAGGATCTTCATCATTTCCAGTGACATTAAGAGCGACAGATATCACACACTCTGTTAAAGAATTCACACAAAGTTTTATTCAGTGTGACCAACTGAACTGTGTAATATCTGCAATTTTTAAAGGTGAAAAAACTTGATATTTTTCTGTTTCAGCTGTCGTTGCAGGGGTCATGGCCTTCCTGGGAAGCGCGGTGCGCAGGGCGGTGGCGTATCGCCGACCTTTAGGGTCACTTTACAGTCCTGTCGCTCGCTCGTATAGCGTCCAAAGTGAGCACACTACGGAGAAAAGAGTCCCCTATGCCAAGACCCTGAAACAGGAGGACGGACTGAGGGGACCCACCAAGCCCCTCCCCCGATCGGCGGGCGCCGTGGTGATCGGAGGCGGGAGTCTGGGATGTCAGACGCTCTATCACCTGTGTAAGATGGGCATGACCAACGTGGTGCTGCTGGAGAGGGACCGACTCACAGCGGGGACGACGTGGCACACTGCAGGTACACACAACACGCCGCAGAGATGAGCATTTCACGGTTAAAGGTTAAACAAGCAGAATTAGAGAACCCTGAGAGTTCGAGTTCTAGAAATCACATACATTAATTGCTGACATTCCTGATGGCTTATGATGTTGGGGTTTTATATTTACAACATGTATTTTTTGGTTAGGGTTCAGCAGCATTATCTCTCTTTTTTTTTTATTTTAAATTTTTATAAATTTAGTCCTGTCCAATTCTTTTTCCCCGATTTTCTCCCCAATCTAGTCGTGTCCAATTCCTCCCCGTCACTAGGGGGCTCCACATTAAGGCTACTACTACCACTCAGCCGGGAGGGCCGAAGACTATCACGCGTTTCCTCCGAACCACGTGACGCCAGCCGACCGCATCTTTTTCGAACTGCTCGCTCACGCACCGTTGGGGGCGGAGTCACACACTCGAGGCCAGCGCTATCCGCTCCCTTTGCGTGCGCGAGCACGCAGACGCCCCGAATGGCGTAGAGCCGTGATTAATGTGGGAGCGCTTATACCTCTCATCCCTCCCCGCTGAGAGAGCTCGGCCAATTCAGCTCTCTCTGTGCCTCCGGCCCCCGGCAGGTCCAGACTCAGCAACTTTGTGGGGCAATAAAATAAAGTCAGCTGACCACCTGAACGTACTGAATCACCAGGTCATCACGTCACACATGGATCGTCCACCACAGAGTCCAGACCTTACGTCCATTGAGAATCTTTGGGATGTGCTGGAGAAGGCTTTACGCGGTGGACCAACTCTCACATCTCACATATACTCTGAACTCAACATTCTGAGTCTTCGTGTGACAGGAAAGTGAAAATGAGATGAGCGTCACGTGTCGATCGGCTGCATGTAGACACGATTAAACCGTTATATGACACAAGCCTAGCTGTAATGCTGACATGTGGCCTAAATGAAGCTGGGTGCCAATATTTTAATCTACACAAACATGGCCAATCTGTGGAGCCCAAAGATCCTCCGATGATCTTAAAAATCTTTAAAAATAAACCACGTTAAATAAATGACACTGCAGTAATATTTTGCCGTGTGTGACGATCAGGAATCTCGTATTACTGTCGATCTCAGTCGAGGAATCGATTTTCTTAAGGAGCCTTTTACCTCGAGGCCATTTCCTTTAGGAGTTTAAGAATAGAAACCTTTTAGTTCAGGAACTTTGCAGCATCTAAGCCCGTGTAGGGAACGTTGGTAGTGAGCAGGATGCACTTAGGATTTGATGATGTTTGCAATAATTCAGACATAATTCAAGCTAAAGATCAGTGTGAAGAAGATCAAGAAGACACTGTTGTAGATAAATAACACTGAAAATATGATATACTAGTTTTTTATCAGGAAAACGAAAATGTAGCTACTTTACTGAAGTATTTATTCCTGTATTGGACTGTGAACTGGATTTTACGGAATTATGATTATTCACCATCAGGCTTTAAACATTTTAAACATTCACTTACACACTGAAAATATTGTATAAAATTGTAAATATTGTTACCTGGTGCACTGCAGTGTGTATTTTTGTACAACACTGTACACGTGAGCTATGGACGTCCATAAGTGAACCGAAAGTAGAACCGCGGAATCCGTTCATATCTGTGGAAATTGTAGCTCACGCGAGGGTTCTCTACAGGATAACGCTCAGTGTAGCGATTTAGTTACAGCAAGACAGGATATAACTCCATAACTGTCTCACTCTCCTCCTGTCTGTCTCTCAGGTTTATTGTGGCAGTTGAGGCCGAGTGATACTGAGGTGGAGCTTTTGGCCCACACGAGGACCGTGGTGAGCTCGGAGCTGGAGGAGGAGACGGGTCTAGAGACGGGCTGGATCGAGAACGGCGGCCTGTTTATCGCCTCCAACAAGCAGAGACTGGACGAGTACAAACGCCTCATGTCGGTACGTCACACTGAGGCAAAATCCTCCGCTTTCTAATAAATTAGAGCCGTTTTAATCTGATCTTCTGTTTGTAAACACGATACAGTCCATGTTTTATATTAAACAATAATTTACTGAACTCTTGGTTTCATTAGATGAGCTGCAGGTCAGGAAATGCAGCCAATCATGCGCTTGTTCTCTGCTCATCGTGTGTAATAACTCATTTGCATACTAGAACCTGATTGGCTGTTGTATTTTATGATGCAATGACACTCCTAATGTCACATGATCAGCCGATGTTCAGGTCCTGTTTCTTAGAGAAATCTTAGCAGAGATTACTAGTTACTTAATAATACGTTTTACACGTAGCATTGTTTATTTATTGATTTGTTTATGATTTGTGTTGTTCTGTATCCTCTGCACTTCTCCAGTTGGGGAAGGTGTACGGTATCGAGTCGCACGTGCTCTCGCCTGCAGAGACCAAAGAGCTCTACCCCCTGATGAACGTGAAGGATCTGTACGGAACCCTGTATGTCCCCAAAGATGGCACTATGGACCCTGCTGGTACCTGTACCACCCTGTCCAGAGCAGCCGCTGCCCGCGGAGCCACGGTACCACGCGAGGGTTCTCTACACCATAACGCTCGGTCTAGCGATTTTGTTTTGGTTTTGCAGGATTACAATTAAAATTCTGTAATTCTGAACGTTATACAGCTTACTAATAATCTGTGCCGTTTAGTCGAGAAAGTTTATTTAACCGAGAGAGTTTACTTCAGTTCAGTGACCTTTAGCTCGCAAACTCTACTTTTACTTCGAGAAATTTAACTCCTGAATATCTCGAGAAACTTTAGTTTATAGGTTAAAATAAAATTGTAGAGTATAAAACTGATGAGCGTCCTGTCTGGGTTTGCTAGATTGGATTTTTGAAATACTGTAAATTATGTAAATAAAACGTTGTTTTTGCACTAAAATATTGAGCTCAGCTCCATAGTTTGTTAATTTTCATATCAGCACTTTACCATCATTTATTTTTGCAGCAATTTCAAATTCAAATTTTGTCACATACACAGTCATACACAGTCATACACAGTACGATATGCAGTGAAATGCTTAGACGACCGGCCGTGACCTTAAAATGTAAAAACTGTTAACAAGAAATAAATAGAACAAAATATGAAAAACTTAACAATATAATAAATATTTATTTCTTTTATATATTTTTTATATTATATAAAAATATAAAACTTATCTGTATAATGAGAGAAAAAAATATAAAGATGAATTTAAATGGAAATAAGTGGAAATGACTAGAAAGTGTGCAAATATGCATGTGTGTGTAGATGTCCATAATCTCTGCATGAATGTGCGATGTACCATGAATGCCCGGGGTGTGTGAAACTGTGCATGAGTGTCCATCACTGTGCAGTGTGCAAAGACGCAGAGATTGTTTAGTCCTGATTTCAGGTCTTGAAGTTAATACTGATATTAAATGATAGTTTGGTGATCAGGCCACCAAAACGCAGCTTGTCATGTAACTGATAAGAAACAAAGCACTGACACTGGAGACTCCTTCCTTTAGTGTTACAGTGTGAATACACACAGTCAATCTGAACAGCACAGGGAACGGGTCTGACTCCGCTCTCTAGTCTCGTCATCCACACTGCACTTCACTTGGTAATGACATCATTCTGCTTCCCGGCTGCAGGTGATCGAGAACTGCCCCGTGACGGGCATCCAGGTGAGGACGGACCACACGGGGGTGAGGAGAGTGCAGGCTGTGGAAACGGAATTCGGGACCATCGAGACCCCCTGTGTGGTGAACTGCGCAGGTTTCTGTCACAGCACCTTACACACTCTCCTTCTCTCACTTCATTCAGCCGAAAGGATTCGTTTCAAGTCTTTTAAAGATAAAGTTTATGGGGGTTCTACGTTTCAGTCCATCGAAATAGCTTTAAATATATTTTCATTGAAAATGTAAAGATTACTACAGATAAATCAATAAATACTTCTAGTTGTTTATTTAAATATTTATTAAGGGCATTTTAAGTAAAACAATTAAAGTGTTTATTGAAGGACTAAATTGCGTTAGGTCGAGTTGCTCTGATTGGACAGTGAGTTTACACACTCGGAGATTCGTCACTTCGACTTGTGAAAAAACAATAATATTAACATGACTGTGAATTTAACTATGTTTTCATGTTGGAGTCAGCCTCAAGATCTGTGTGTGTGTGTGTGTGTGTGTGTGTGTGTGTGTGTGTGTGTGTGTCAGCACCAGCAGGGGGCGCTCTTGGCTTAGCTTACACACTGCAGATGATTTAAATAACACCGGATGGACATGAGCGCAGATTCAGAGCTCCGAGGAGGTCGAAGGTCGCGGCTAGAATTTCATGATGCATCTGATTGACTTCAGATCAGTCTCTGATCGGTCTAGTGTTTGCACTGTTATCGTCCTGCTCATGGTTTACAGAGAGAGTCCTTTAACGTAATGTAGTCGGAGAGGAGCGTCTCCTCCAGGTCTGCATGTGTCATTAGTCATTATTCATTCATTCTCTCTATGTGGAGAGTGAAGCTGTGACGGCTGATGAGGGAAACAACAGGATTTTTTTCAGTATTAATTCGAATCCACGGCCCTGCTGTAAGGATGATGCTAACGCTAAATGAATTCACACACCGCTGTGTCCAGACGGGCTCGGGCCGCGGTTCAGTCAGCGCGTGTCTGGGGAGTGACGTCGTATCTTTGCGTGATCACAGACTTCACCGGCTAGAAGGTTCATGATGCGTCTGCGATTGATCCGAGAGAACCGGATCTAAATGCTCATGAGATGTGATAAGGGGTGTGGCCTAGTATTCTAATCAGCATGTTTGATTGACAGCTGTTTATCTGAGTGTCCTCATGTGACATCACTGAAGTGACTGAACAGTAAAGACAGTTACAGAGTCACTGGGGTGTGTGTGCGTGTACGTGTGTGTGTGTACGTGTGTGTGTGTGTGTGTGTGTGTGTGTGTGTGTGTGTGTGATGTATAGTGAGTGCCGGTTAATGAAGGGTGTTGTCTCTGCCTCATCAGGTGCGTGGGCCGCTAGCCTGGGGAAGATGGCCGGTGTGAACGTTCCTCTCGTTGCTATGCATCACGCCTACGTAGTGACGGAGAGGATCGAGGGGATTCAGGTGACATCATCTGCCCTGTACTTATCACACGCCCCACCCACCCACCCCCTCCTCGTCCCCTGTGCCCAAAAAGTCCACTCTGTACCGCTCACTCTCCAACTCTGTACCCACTGTCGTCTCCGTGCCTTCCTGTTCTGTCCCCCGTCCTCTGTCTCATCCCCTCTGTATCAGAAACACGCCCCCTGTACCGTCCTGTGTGTCTCGGTGCTCTTCTGTGTATAAGGTTGACACTGTTATTCTTCTGTCTGTCCCGTCCCCATACCAGTGTCCTATCCTGTAACCCCTCAGAACATCCCTCCCCTAAATGCCCCTGGAACTCTCCCACCGTCACACGTCCCCTGTGATGTTCCTTCATGTCCAGACTCCAGTAAAGAACATCTACACCGCCTTCTTTTTTTCTTCTCTCTGTCTCTCTTATATCATCTTGCTTTCATGCTTGCACATGAAACATCCACGTGTGTGTCTCTCTCTCTCTCTCTCTCTCTCTCTCTCTCTCTCTCTCTCTGTGTGTGTGTGTGTGTGTGTGTGTGTGTGTGTGGGTGGTGAGTATCTCAGAATAAAGTGACACTGTTATTCTTATCCCTCCTTATGCAATAACACTCTCTCACACTGCACCAGCAAAAACACAACAGACACCATGAAATCGTGTTTCTCCACAGCTGAGAGCCTCAGCCAACGTTATGCAACCTGCCTGCTGAGAGAGTGCGTGTGTGTCCGTGTGCGCGTGTGTGTCCGTGTGCGCGTGTGTGTCCGTGTGCGCGTGTGTGTTCTTGTTTGTGTGTGTGTGTCCCCGTGTCCCAGTGTCCCCGTGTCCGCACTTCACATCAGGCTGAGAAAACATAACCGACTGGAGGAATTAATGTCTTATATGTTCATTCTGTTTAATGAACGTGTGTGTGTGTGTGTGTGTGTGTGTGTGTGGCAGAGGGAACAAAAGTAAATGGTGAATAACAGTGTAATATTCTTTCAAAGTTGTAAGAAGTGCAGCGTTGTTCTGTTGAACTAAACACTCGGCGTTGTGCGCTTACAGGAAACTAATCCACGCTGCTGCAGTACACTGAAGCGGCGTTACTGTTACTGTTTCCTATAACAGCGTCTCCAGGTGTTTTATTCCTCTTCCACCACCACACCATCACTGCCTTCAGTGTGTTTCTCTTTAATTAATCACCATCACGTCCACGTGTTATCTGTTTATTCTGGTTTATTCTGATTTTACACTCAGGTCCCGTCTGAACAAACACTCGTTCTCTCACCGGCCTCGCTTTTAAAGTTAATAAATAAAATACAGCATATGTTTCTCAAAAAACCACAAAGAAGCTAAAAGATCAATAATCCAGAATTCCAACTCAATTTAATCATCACTGACGAATGTTCACTTGCGATGACGTCATCAGTCAGAATCACTCGTCCTGTTTTAGTAAAAGTGATTGAAACTCTTATGATGTTTGTTGATTGATTGATTGATTGATTGATTGATTGATTGATTGAATTTTCCAGAACATGCCAAACGTGCGCGACCACGATGCCTCGGTCTACCTCCGCCTGCAGGGCGACGCTCTGTCTGTGGGAGGCTACGAGCAGAACCCCATCTTCTGGGACCAGGTGAGTGTCCTGCATGGGGACGCTTCCACACACACACACACACACACACACACACACACACACACACACACACACAGTGGGTGTAAAACAGGCAGGTTTAAAGCTGCAGTGTTTCTCGGTGTGAGGTGCGAGTGTGTGCGCGGCTCTAAATTCGGTATCTGTGTGGGAGTTTTATCCGATTTCAGTCACGACGGCAGCACAGCCTCGCTCGAGTGGAAGTCTAACTTTTAGTATATTTGTGTCTTTTACAGCATTGTGTGTGTGTGTGTGTGTGTGTGTAACCATATGTGTTTCTGTCACTAGATAGTTAGTGTGTAATTCTATCTGAGGTTGTCTCTGCCTGTCTTTGTGCACCTGGTTGTCTGTGGACGTCTGTGATGGTGAGGTTTGTGGGCGTAGTAGATGTGAAATCTCGTAAGTATCTCACGTGTGTTGTTCAAAAATAGTCACCGCGGTTCACCAACATTTACAATAATATACAATATTTTCAGTGTGTAAATAAATGTGTAAAATCCGTTATATTTTATCTGTGTGTGTGTGATGGGGGGGGGAGATGAGAAAGTTGTCCTGCACAGTATCCTCGTCCTCCTCGTCCTCGTCCTCCTCTCCTGTAAGGGGTGATTATATTCAAAGGTAAACTGCAGCTTAATTAGTTTTATTTTTACTTTATATTTTCTATTAATCATTTTTATCTGAATATTTTTGGGTTGTGGAATGAATCATCTGAGTTTCCATTATTACTTATGGGGAAAATTAACTCTAAGACAAAACGGCGTCCGGGATTCCCCTCGTGATTTAAACAGCCCCTATTATGCTTTTTCGAATCTGATCTTTCATGCCGTGTGTCATGTAGCTGTAGGTGAACATAAACTATCTGCACTATCTGTGACGCCGACACGATAAATGAAGTTTTTGTCCCTTAAAAAAAACAGTCGGCTCACATTCGCCTAAACGAGTCGTTAGCAATTCTATTTTTACTCTGTTACGGATCCACGTCACTCCGTAAC
>JAQQZT010000009.1:26790302-26801693 GCA_030068275.1 Clarias platycephalus | reverse complement strand
GGCAATAAAATGAAGTCAGCTGACCACCTGAATGTACTGAATCACCAGGTTATCACATCTATGGAGGGTTTCTTCTTTTCTGATGTCCTGATTTTCGGTTGTATTATGTTATAAAAGTTGTAGTTGACCTGTTATTAAATTACCTGCAATTTCAAAACACACAAATGCAGGGCTTGAAATGACATAAAAACCAGAAGCAATGGAAGAGAGATGGTTTTGGAAAAAATAATCTGTAACAGTAAGGAGTAGGAAGAGGAGGAAGAGGAGGAGGAGGAGAAGAGGCTTAAGGCGAGCGGGTGATCAGGAGGTTACAGCAGAGACAGGGAAGGTGACTCAAACGGTACTACTTACAGAAATCGAAACGCTCTAACTGGTGTGTGTGTGTGTGTGTGTGTGTGTGTGTGTGTGTACCTGAGATGAGAAGTGGGTTATGATAGTGCACCTCCAAACGAAGAAACCTGGAGGAACCCTCTCCACCCAGTGGAAGGCCAACATCTGAGGGGTAGTAGAATGGCTAAACACACGCACGCACACACACACACACACACACACAGAGTAACCTTTTTTTGTTACAATTTTAATACCGTAAACCTTTAAAAACCTTTAGAACCTTTAAAGTTTCATCAAAACACTTTAGTTTTTATACCTTAACTTTATTCAACAGCTTCAAAACTGAATTGAACATCAGTAATTAAATGTAGCCCGTTCCGTATAACATACGTTTATCTCTCTTAAAAACCAAATGCAGCGTTTAAACACTACAAAATAACTTAAATACATTTAACTAATACATTAAACATCAGAGTTTAACATTTAACTTCAAATTAAATTAAACACAAAGCTACATTGTTACTGGGCAATAATTCACTCCAACGATGCCAGTGTGTAAATAGTTCAGAGTGCGCCACCTGCAGGATTATAAAGAAATGGCAACATTTTACCTCTAAAGTCTGGAGTTGCATGAGCATGTTTTGGGACTAATTAGCGCTTGTGATGTTTTGAGTCTGGTGTACGAGTGTGTAATGAGTGGGATCGAGAATAATCAGAGATCGTGCAGACTTTTGATAATGTAACGCTATAATAAATGTGTTCTTGTTGCATCACTCAGAAGCTCATGCACTCGTTACAGAATCGGTTACAGGACGTCCAAGGCACCATACATTATCATCATATGTAATCAAACTGAAAACCAGCCAATGCCGGTCACAATCAGCACACAAAAGAATCGTGATTTATATCTCTAGAAATTACTTAAATAAACCATGGGAAGCCGCTCTCCTTCCACAAATGTTACATAAAACTTTTGTACTGTGAACAAGCTGTTGCTATAGAGACAATAATCTATCATAGGAAAAGCATTAATTTATGCCTGTGCTACTGCCAGAGCTGCTGTTCTAGAGAATTAATCAACACCTTCTGACCAATCAGAATGTGGCATTCGCTGGCGTTGTTGTATTTTAGTCACACACAAGGAGTTTGTATGATTGATTGTGAATCACTCGGGTGAGACAGACTGCGAGCGCTGACTCAAACACTCTGTACACTCACCACTTCTACAAGTGATTTTTTAAATAAATAAAAAAAAGCGTTATAAAAACACAGTCCAGGAACCGCTTTACATAACCAGCCTGATTTTCTTCCTCCTCCTCTTTCAGCTTTTCTTCTGCTCCTGATTTTTCTCACAAGCATGCATAATTTCACTTTGGAGCTGAAATGAAAAGAAACAGCTAATAACGGTATAATAACAGAGACAGCTCTTTATACACACGAACGAAGCCTTCAGCTTGTATTTAGGTTTTTTTTGGACTAATCTTATCTCTCCGGCTCGGCAGCAGGATGAGAAGGAAGATGTTTTGTGCTAGTTTTCCTCTCGTGTAATTCAGTAATTGGTGCCTCTTGTCTGTCTGTGCCACTCAGATCCGGTGACTGGCACAGAGCGAGCGTGGGCGATCTGCCCGTGTGTATCTATAGAGACAGCTGAGTGCTGCAGCCGCGCTCTGTACCTGCACAACCCTGAATTATCCACGCCAATCACCGAGCGATACTTCTGCAAAACGCTCTGCTTACACAAAACGAGGGATGAAGAGGAACCTGAGAGCCCATTAAGCAGACTCGTATGTGTTTATTTTTCATTGCTTGTATCACTGAGAAACACCACGTCATCTTATAAACACCTGTTTATGGTGTAAAACTCCTTTCATGTCCATTTACCCCGGTGTATAACACTCACGTCACGCTATTATACTGTGTACGTTTTCAATTACAGCAACACATAATGTAGATGATCTGTCAATCATGTGGGCTGTTCATTCAGGAAGCTCCGCCTACCGCACTAGCATTTAGGTGTTCAGACTTGCATCAAGCCCAAACTCTGATCAAGCCCAAGTCTTTGGGTTGAGAAAATTACTGGTAGTCCTTTAAACTTAGTACAGATACCTGCATTAACCAGGGTTGATAAATAATAATCATTAATCCTGAAGAGAATATTTCTGTACTGTTACCGGATATTAACATAATCACTTACTGAATCTTTAATCATATTTACAAAAATCAAGAACTGTGCAGTGGTTTAAAAGTACCTCAATCAGACATAAAAATCAGATACCTGGCAACCCTGCAGCTAAGTATTCTCATCCTAGAAATTTTATTTGTCTTGCAGCTCTGTAAATATCCTGATTTTTAAAAAATATATATATATATATATACAGTCAAACTTTGGATTGCGAGCATAATTTGTCCTGGGAAACGTGCTTGTATATCAAAACACTCACATATCTTTGTGAATTTCTCCAGAAGTAATAATGGAAACTCTGATGATTTTTTCCACAGCTCAAAAATATTCATAAAAAAATAATTAATACAAAATATAAAGTAAAATTAAAACAAAATTAACCTGCACTTTACCTTTGAAAAAATTCCAGACAGCAGTGTTTCTGTTAGTGTGTGCATGCGCATGTGTGTATGTGTGAAGGCGAGAGGAGGAGAAAGGGAGCTACTGTGTAAGACGATTATCACACACACACACACACACACACACACACACAGTCACAGTGTTATAGTAAACAGTACACACACATGGGTGTTGACTATACAAGTGATGCACACGCACTGAGACTGAGCGTGGGAGACGATTACCCACCATCCCACAGTGTGAGAGACAGAGAACCATTGGCTCAGTTATGATCATGTGACTGTTGGCAGACGAAGCCCATGCTTCGTATATTGAGACCTCGCTCGTTTAGTAAGTTAAAATTTATTTAAAACATTTTGCTCGTCTTGCAAAACGCTCACAGCCTGAGTTACTCACAATCCAAGGTTCCACTGTACACACACACACACACACACACACACACAGGGGAAAATCGATTCAGTGACGTAATGAAAAAAAATGATATACTGTATATATCTTTTTGTCTCTCTCTATAGGATAGACTTTCACAAAATTTGACGTCTGTTTTGTGAATGGGAATAAAATGTTGACTTTTTTGTAAGTCGCTGAGGATAAGAGCGTCTGCTTAATGTCTGAATGTAAAATCAATGTGATAAAATCGATTAATTTAGTTAGGTAATTTAACTACTGAGGACTGTGAGATTGTGCATATGTGTGTGTGTGTGCGTGTGTGTGCATGTGTGTGTGTGTGCGTGTGTGTGCGTGTGTGTGTTTTAACCTCGGCTCCGAGGGCCCACGCTGCCAGGACGTGACGGCAGGAGTTCAGCTTCGCCGGCTTCATCCTGGAGTCGCAGGAGCCGCTGTACTGAGGGACGGAGTCCATGTGAGGCGAGCACTCGAACACCTCCATGTGATGCACGATGGCCTCGTTCCCTGCGCTCACCACTGCCTCATACTGCACACACACACACACACACACACACACTTACTCACTGCTTTATTACTGTTTTATAACCAGCAGTCTATAATCATCATGAGCCTGTGGCTGTACAACTTCACCAGTGCTCAGTAGGGGGATATAAGGAGTTTCCGCTTCTGATCTGATACTTAAAAAAACGTAACGCGATAGTCTTTATACATTTAAAATAATCACATTTTTATCTATAAAACAGGCTATTATTCTTGGGATGTTATTTTATTTAAAGACAGACATTTACTTGTTTCAAATAATAAAGTTCTGAAATACAAATAAATATTTAAGGAAAAAATTATACTAGCTTCATTCAGCTTCATAACACTGTTCTCAGATTAGTTAAGCAAAGCAGGTACACTTCACACTTAAGCATTTCACTGCATATCGTACTATATATGACTGTGTATGTGACAAATAAAATTAGAATTAAAATTTTGAGGTACAGTATGTGCTGTCACCTGAGACAGGCGTGATCTCTCCTACGTCTTTATTTTCCTTCCCAAACTCTGTCTTTATGACATGGTGCTGGTGTAGGACAGGAGGAGACGGAACCCTAATGTGGTTATATGATTTTCTTTCATTGTTACCAGGAACTAAGAGCAGGTAGGAAGTGAAGTTGTGAAAAACAACAACAACATAAAAGCACCTGAAAAACACCATACGGTATTTGGTCTGATGAAATCACAGCTTCGTGTCCTCATGAAAACATTAAATACCATCACCTGCTGCTGTGTTTCTCACTAGTGTGATGTGCAGTAGTGTGTGTGAAGCTGCTTCCACAGCTGAAACACAAACTGTCCTAACTGCAGTGAGATCAGGAGAATTTCAGGAGATTTCACAACTTCGCATCTACAATAGAAGCAGAGCGAGTATTTGGTTCCTTACGGTACTACATCAAACCTTAAACTAACGGACTAAAGGAATGACATAAAAATAAACAAAGAATGCATAAATGACAAAAATGGCAAGGCAAAGGAAGCTGAAGTAGCAGACGATGGACATCAGGGACCAGGACTGAGATCCGAGAGATGATAAAGCAATCATCTTACTTTCCGCTTTCTGATATCTCTGTGGGATAGACGCTCTCCCGGGGTACAGGCGCGTAAATTACACCTCTAATTTATTCCTGCTGCTTCTGCTTTGAGTCAGTCGAGAGGATAATAACCCCTGGAGTCCACTGTGCAGATGAGCAATATGAGAACGATATCAGGACCTACAGTAAAGCTGACACAAACACTTCATGCTCAGAATATATTACAAGATTTCTGCGTCTATTAACGCGGCTGGATTTCCAGGTGCATCATTAAAGCTCATTACTTGGACTGCGTGCTGAAGATCCTTCACTTAAGGATGATCAGATCAGTAATCCAGATGTGAGTGTGACTTATTAACGATGGGATTTTTCTAAACACCTTCACGCTGAGAATAATAAAAAGTACAGTAGATTGTGTGACTGTACTGATGATAAACTGACTCATTTTTAACTTTTATAATTCTGATTAAGTTTCCCTGCCGTTACCATGACGATGTGGTTCTTGGGCATGTTGGGGGGCAGCTGGTACATGTAGCACCAGTAGGTGGTCTCCTGGGCAGGGATGACGATGTTGGGGGCGAGAACCTCCAGCGTGCGCACGTCCGGGGGAAGGGACGGGCTGGGCGTGTCAGGACGCAGCAAAAGGACTCGCTGGACGCCAGGATGAAGGCGGGATACATTGAGATCACGGAGAGAGCGGATTGGCTGATCAAGTATGCTGTAGATCAGGTGGACGGTCCCTTCCTGTCAATCAAAGGAATGCTCAGTCAGTACAGAAAGTAAGAGTCAGAACATCGTAGCTCTTGTATACTCGGCGTAAATATTATCATTAGCTATGGACTACTGCAGTCATGTGACCTACCTGTCAGTCAAAGTGTTAATAACAGCCGTTGCTAGGAAAACATATCCACCAAATATATATCTAGCTATTTCTACTAATAAATTACATTTCATACACAAACATTAACTGCTGTTGTGAGCTGCGTAGAGTGTGTGTACTGTATGTAAAAGTATTCTACACTGTGGTGTGTATGCGTGTGTGTGTATGCGTGTGTGTGCCTCTATAATGTAGTCATGGGGGTCGCAGGTCCTGAAGGGTCTCCTGATGAGCAGAGTAAAGCCGTCCGGAGTGTCCCGGGCGTCCAGCAGCTCGTAATCCTGCTGAGTGTCCAACGTCACCCGGCCTTTATCATCACTCCACGCATCCTGCACACACACACACACACACACACACACACACACACATGAATATCAGTGTACACATCGAGATACGGACACACAAAAATTATTATATACAAATATACACACACGACTCTCAGTGTTCAGATTTAATAAGACTAACAGGATTACAGTATATTCAGAAGAAGGTGAGAAGTCAATGAGTCTTGAATGAGAACAATGATTAGTTTTCACTATAATGACCAAATTTAGTGTTGAAGTGCTCGACTGACTCCACCGCACCCCAGTTTACACCGACCTCGCAGCAGGTTACAGAGCCGCTGGTTAAATATGAAGAGCTTATCAACAGTTCAGTTATGGAGGATGACGTCACCCACGCCTGTCCGTCCCCGTGCCTTTCTGATAAAGGAGCCAAGGTCATGCGTCAGCGTTGCCGATGGTAACGGAGAGCCGCGGGGTCGCCACTCTGAGACATCTGACACGTCTGAGTGGTAGATAAAACGTTATTACTGATGGAGCTGTTGTGTAAAGACTGAACCACGTGTCTGACGGAGCAGGAATTCAGCACCGACTCGATTCAGCATGTGGTCTCATGATCATAAACTCCGCCCTCTTCCAAGGGATTAAACTCCCTCCTGCTAGAAAAGGCTTGAACTTGGTGTGCAGGAGGACGAACCGGCTGAAACACACCAACAAACCCTGCCTATTGCCAACAAGCTGCTAGTCTGGAGCAAGACACGCCCCCCAGGGGCGGGACATAAACCTTACAGAAAGCAGTTTATTGGACAAATGGACCTGTAGTACATCATGAGTCATTAAATTGTACTTGAGCTGTAATATTAGACCCTGAGTGTGTCCAAAAATATTTATTTGTCACTTCTTTCATCAAAGAGAGGTATAAAATGCTCTCAAACATCAATTAAAATTTTAATCATGGAAAAGGAAAAGATGCACAGATGATATTGTACACTATGTTGACGCCTGAGTCGTAGTTACACATGAACATGTTGTGCGGTACATGAGACGCAATCTGCTTTAATCTGTAAGTACATAATGGCATTTTCGAGACAGACTGGCCTCCTCCCCAGGCTGTCTGTCTGTGAGTGAGTGTGTGTGTGTGTGTGTGTGTGTGTGCAGCCGAGTGGCCCAATTTAATTTCAGCCTCCACTCATTCCGCCTAGTCACACTGTCCAGCCCACACACACACACACACACACACGCACACAATCATCTTCAGGAATAAGACTTTAAACAACATGATGCTGCACCTTTCTAGAAATTTAAATCCCACTCTTCTACCTCAGATTAAAGACGTGACCTTGATATTAATAAACACAGATGCTTTAGTATCGAGGAGTACACAGGAATTCTGAAATAATTATATAAGGGTTGCCATGTTTGCAGATTTCCAGTAAAATGGGGGAACGTTTGTCTTTCCTGATGCACTGGGTTTCTTTTAACGCTAAAATTTTGCACACGTACATCTGCGTTCATAAAGACAAACTGGTAACCTAACTGGTTATTTAATTAAAAAACTACTACTATTACTACTATTTATAGAAATAATAATAATAGACTAATTAAATGTAGTGAATTAACAAGAAGGTGTGAAATCAGGAAAGAATAAAAATAACTACGCATGTAAGAAATATACAGTAAATAACACATTGTGTTTAAAGAATAAAATAACTTACTACATTTATAGGCTTTCTTTTTTATGAGAATATTATGCAACTAAATAAAAATTGTATATCATAATAATGTATGATACTCATAAATAGTTAATACATTTTTTTTCTTTAGAAATAAATAAAATAGTGACCATACCATCTTCCTGATTTTTATTAGACCATTCTGTATATGTAATATTCAGATACAGTATATCATTAATATCATAGTAAATTCTTTCAGGAAAAATCTTTTCTAAGATGCTATGACTTTAAAAAATTTTTAAATATTGGAAAAATTCTGTTCTTTTTTTTTAACTGGTTCTAGGAACATCTTCTGTGGGATTCGACACTGAACTGATTTCCCACTAAGATCCACTAAGTGAACCTAAGAACTTGACTGCTAACCGATTTCATTCAATTTAACAGATTTTAAAACCTAACCATCTCCTGATGTCCTCCACCCACACACATGCTCTCACCCCAAAGTAGGACTTGTGCCCATCGTTCCACAGAAGCATCAGGTCGGCGTTGGTGGGTTCCCCGCGGTCCGACATGCCCAGCAGAACACCGTGGCGTAGCTCCTTGACCCGGAGCTGCATGTACACCTCCTGCTCGGTGTAACTGATGTTCCAGGAGAGCTCCATCTGTCCGGCGGGGTCCAGGGGCATGCGGTAGGGTAAGAAAGGTCTGGAGGGGCCGTCTGGAGCCTGGAAAGATGAAGAAGGGGAAGAAGCATGGTACGGGGCCACCAGGAGAACCACCAGGGCAGCGAGCAGGATCACGTAGATCAGTGTGACATCCTGCAGACGCAGGTCTTTGTTCAAGAGACGCATCACTCTGTCTGGATCAGAATTTTGAGAAGATCCGGGACGGGTTTGAGACGTCTCAACAAGTCTCACGACCTTCCTCAAGTCTCCAAGAAAGAAATCTGATCTAAATACAGTCACTGGTTCATGCTGTTTTCATGAAGTTTTTCCTGGTTTCTCTAACCTTCTTCAGTCCCAGCGTGTCCTTTTTGCGCAGGTCCGTCCCTCCGTCCTCTGTTGGATCTCCTCTGGATCTGCTCATCCTCTCTCTCCTCCCCAGGCGTCGGCTTTTAAGAGCACGCCAGTGACAGGCTCTACTTTATTCTGGCTAATTATGTTAGTTCTGGTTAACCAAAATCTAATTGTTTATTTAGCCTCTGGCCAAACTTGTTTCTTTCTCCTCTTTTTATTTTTTCCCCAAAACATCTGCTGGTGCTGGTCTCCTCCAGCACCAGAGATGCATGATTGGTGATATTTGTAAAACAAAACACATTTAACTAAACTAAAATTGGTTTGCATGGATTTTCAGTTAATTGTGAATTGTCAGTGTTCGAGTTGCAGTCATGTTTAATGACCTTTATTGATCCTTTAGGGTCAAGCTCATAAACCAACCACCAGGCTTCCCTTATTAAACTCTGTGGTGTTGTCTGTGGTTTCCCAGAAACTAAAAACATGGAATTAATCCAGGCACAAATCTTAAATCAATGGGACATACATGTTCTCACCCAAGCTGTTTGAACTGCACAATAAAATGTTATTATGATATCCATGTTGCTTCTGAAAGCCAAGTGACAGTAATTGTCAGATGTAAAAGCCAATTAAATGCCTTCTATGTATCTGTATCTTGATCACCACAGGACCTGTTTTAATGTTTTAATGCTCTTTCCAGGTGACGGCACGGTCTCAGCTCAGCCTAAGCTTTCTCATGCTTAAGCTAAACTCGCGGCTCTCCTTCACGCTGACAGCGACATGAGAGGAATATTTAACCTTTAACTTGCCTCGGAATTAAAAGAGTATCAGGATAAAATCCAGTTATCCAGAGGGGGTGTAATAGAAAGAGCCTCCTGCTGCGGTGGTGATGACCCGAAGGCACCGTGACACACAACTGCAGCTGTCGATGGTGTCGTTTCAATCAGGGAAACATGGACACCCTGTTTATGAGCAAAGAAGAAGGCTAAAAGGTTATCTAGGTCCCTAGGGCTATGGAGTGTGCTGGGGAAAAAGAGGGATGGATGGATGGATGGATGGGTGGATGGAGGATGGAGGAGGGGATAGAGAGGAAGAGAGACAGAAGAGCAGGCCTGGGTAATAAAATAAGGCCTAGAGCAGAAAGTGAGACGTGACTTGTTCTGCTGGTTAACGCACTTTACCATTGTTTGTATGACAAGCTTCTAACAAAACAGCAGCAGGAGGCCTCACAGAAATCCAGATGTAGATTCAGATCCCAAATGAACAAGTCAGAGGCCAGAGGGACACAAACCACAAGCCAATCTGTGTGTTTCTGGATATATGAATTTTTTTTTTTATCAAAAAATAAATGTTTCTGTGACATGTACTGTATGGAAGGAGTCTCCAGTGTCAGTGCTCTGTAACCATCAGAGGCAAAGCTATAGCTTTATACATGGAAGAAGAAGAAGAAGAAGGAGAAGAAGATGAGGAGGAAATAGAAGGAGAATTGATTCCATGATTCAGTAAGTGGAATAAAAACATTACACAAATTATGTTTTATTGAATATAGAGTTGATTATTTCTCATTATTGTATATGTTTTCTGTATTACCTTAGGAAATGTACCTGATATCTTTTTTTTACTGGAGTATTTTGGTTATTAATAAGAAATTATTAAAATAATAATAATAATAATAATGATAATAATAATAATTTAAATAAATATATAAGTAATATTTATATATTTTAATAAATAAACATTTCAGCATATTAGCATAATATCTTGCAGTGATATTTTGTTTTAAGAACCTTTAAAAACCAAGACCTATTTTAAAGAGTTATCACTTGTACATTACGTTATGTAGCGTAGTCAGTTTGTTCATTTATTTTGACATAAACTATAGACAACCTGCAGTAATTTAATCAAAGACAAAATGGCTGCTTTTATTTCCTCACAGTGACGCCTCTCTCTCTCTCTCTCTCTCTCTCTCTCACACACACACACACACACACACACATACATCATGCATGCCGTGCACGCTAGTTGTACTCATATAACAGATAGGAAATGCAATAATAAACACACTCGCCGGATTTTTCAAACTCGAAGAAGAATTTTATTGGAGATCGTATATATAAGAGGTTAACTGGCATAAAGCCTGGCTTTTGCCTAATAAATACTGCATCTCTAACAAAATAAAAGATGTTTATTTAAAGATTCTCCACAAGATTTACCCTGTAAATAGAGAATAAATGTTCTTTCTGTGATAAATTAAATGAAACTTTGATTCATTTGTTCTTTGAATGTGAGAAAACTAAAAGATTCTTAATTCTCCTAAAAGACCACCTCAGTGTGTCTCACTCCTTTATTATCAAAGACATCATTTTATTATGAGAATTCTATAAATAAACCTCTTGAATTCTTGAATTGTAGTTAATTGTTTTGCTTTAAATGCAAAATACTTTATACATAAACAAAGAATTAAAAAGGAACAATTAGATTTCCCCCTTTTATAATGGAAATGATCTCACTTTTTAATTCTAGAATTACATTTTATAAGTAATGTGTCTCCTGCTACATCTTTTCCACTGTTTATGGGTCAATGACGTGACGCCCCCTTTTTCTGTCCGGGTTAATTTTATTTTGCAGAAAAAACAAAAAAATGCATAAAA
>JAQQZT010000009.1:26767490-26778813 GCA_030068275.1 Clarias platycephalus | reverse complement strand
ACACACACACACACACACACACACACACACACACACACACACACACACACACACACACACACACACACAGCATTCTGAAAAATAAAGCTACAATCCAACCTTCATCTCTGTTGATCTAAAGGTCAACTCCCAATACTTTCTCTCAAGCTCCGCCCCTTTCCTGGTCACCAGTTACTGATTCTGAACCATTTCTGCTTTAAGAGAAGTATTACATTTTAACTAATCAGTAGTGGAACACCTCTGTACACACTGACACCATGTGATGTGAATTCTGATACACAAGTCATTTGGAAACGGTTCGATATGATGGCATTCTGAGCTGTTTTGTGATCAGATGATACAATAGAGGAGTCGGTCTGTAAAGAGTTCAAAATGAACTTAAGCCACACCTACTTGCTCTAACATGCTCAGATGAGAGGGTCTAATAGGCCATGACACTTTCACTAAGACCGACCATGACATAGAGGCCACGCCACCTTCACTGGACCAGGCGGTAAGACCACAAGTACAGACAGGGACCACGCCAACTTCGCTGAAACAGTCATAGACCGCACCCACTTTACTAAAACAGACAGAGACTACGCCTGCTTCCTTCAGAGACCGTGTCTATTTCATTAAAACAGACAGAGACCACACCCACTTCACTAAAACAGACAGAGACCACGCCTACTTCATAAAAAAAGACAGAGACCACGCCTACTTCATAAAAAACAGACAGAGACCACGCCTACTTCATAAAAAAAGACAGAGACCACGCCTACTTCACTAAAACAGACATAAACCATGCCCAATACACTAAAACAGACCACGCCCACTTCACTAAAACAGAGACCACGCCTACATCACTGAAACAGACATAGACCACGCCTACATCACTGAAACAGACATAGACCACACCTAATTCACAAAAACGGCAGAGACCACGCCTACTTCACTAAAACAGAGAGGCCACACCTACATCAGTGGAGCAGATACAGAGACACTAATGGAAAAGACACATTGGCCACACCTCATTTACTGAGCCTGTGACAATGGCCACACCTCCTGGCTCTACTGACACAGAGGCTCAGGCCACACCTCTTTGTTTTAGTGGATTCAAGAGGTGCAGTGTCAAGCCTCCATAATCATAAGACTGAAATGACACACCTCTTTCTTATAGTGGCACCAAGGCCACGCCTTCTTCTTCAACTAGGACTAACATGAACAGAGGCCCAACCCCCTTCACTGGAACGGCCATTGAGGCCACAAAGACATGACCAAAAAGACATCAAAGCATTTAATTCCTGAAAAAAGCTTGCAAATGAACAATCTTCAGTTTTTCTGCCACGCCCCTTTCTGATGGAGAGCCTGCAAATAGCTAAGCTCCACTAACTAAATTAGGCATGTCCCACTCAGGGTGCACTCTACCTCTCCCCACCCTCCTCCTCCTCGTCTTCTTCTAAACACAACATGTTTCTGAGTCCCACACACACACACACACACACACACACACACACACACACACACACACACACACACACACACACCATTTCCACCCTGCTGTTAGTGAAGCAGCTGCCATGCCTCCTCATCCAAGGGCACGTCACCCTCAGCGTCCACCGGCATGCCTGGACCGCAGAAACAACATGTCCGCTCCTCTTTCCCATGAGGCCTTGCTGACCCAGCGATCATTATCTCCCAGTTTTCATCTCCTGCATCTCACAGAGACGATTAAAGCAGCAGGGTTTTTTTTGGCCTGTGTTCTGTGTCGCTCGTGCTAAACTGATGAATTAAATCGGCAACAGCGCCGGCGCTCCCGCAGCAATCACCAACATCGCAGCTGTGGCGCATGCAGCTGGCATTAGGAGTAAGTTTTACTCGGCAGGACGCATCACTTCATCATACAGCTTTACAGCCTCGGACGTACAGAGAGGACGATGACAAAACTCATGGCCCCACACACACACACACACACACACACACACACACAAACAGGACAGTCTACTTCATCACAGCAACAAATGAGTCATCTCGTGTTTTCTTGTTACTTCCATTACCCAGTGGCTCGTGTCGAAACACACACAGAGAATTTGCTTCCACTTTGTACTGAACATGAACATGTGGGCGGAGCTAGAAATGGTGCAGATCATTGGTTGGTCTCTCGATTATTCTGCCATATTTAATAAGAAAAAAAAGTCTTCAAATAAGCACAAACATTTTAAGATCCATGAAATTGATTAGTTTCCTTGAACAGCATTTACCTGAGTGTTTTATTCCTCTTATATACTAATAGCACTGTACCAACTATCAATATTTAATCATTAAAAAATGTCAAGTCATACATTTGATCTCATATTCATATTTAAGTTTAATGTTCTCACATGTTAGTTCCTGTTGTCACGTGTGTTACAGCAGCTTTACACACTCATCCGCTCCCCAGCCTGTCATTACCCCGTCTCTCTCAAACTCTATAGACCAAAATCAAAACACAAAAGAGGGATAAAAACCTGTCTGTCCTGAATATGTGGGAAAACGTGTTACATGGCACTGACACTGGAGACTCCTTCCATTATTTATATTATGTAGAGCATGTGCTGTGAACGAGCTGTTGCTATGGAAACAGTAACATATTAGAGCAAGTGTGTTAACATAAGCCTGTGCTAGTGTCAGAGCTGATGATACAGAGTTAATCCTGAGCTGGAACTCTGAGCGGGAGGGGGAGGGAGGCGGGGGGGGGGGTGTCTTGCCCCGGCGTGTGGCGTTTGTAGCGCGGCGCTGCGGGAGGCCGTGAATGCCAACAGATTCGAGAAGAGTTTGATTAAAAACATGTCGAAATGGAAATAACTGAGACGACGAGGGTGATTCAGTCTTGACGAAGTCCACGTGTGACGATCGATCTCCTGCGACGCTGCGAGTGCTGATTCAGGCTCTCCTCCCGCTTCCACAGCTCTCACCATCACATCCGCTCGACTCGAAACCGGGGAGCGTTGCTCCTGCATCAGCACTCTGACTCTGACTCTGACTTCGATCTGAATGACCGAGAGACGGGTTTGTGTTTCGTCCACGCTGAAGGCAGAACGTTTCCGCAGCTGTAAGGATGGACAAAGGCACCGAGATCCATTTCACACTCGCGGATGTTCAGAGGAGACGACTCGGGATAAGATTATCATGTCACGCCGCTTTTTTTGACTTCTGCGTTCTTTTTTCCTCAAGGTGGAAGATAATTTGAGGAGAAATGAATCGGATTGGAGCTGTCCGAGCCGTCTCACTCAGGGAGTAGATAAAGAGTTCCTCAAGGAACTTTCACTGGATAGTTGAAGGTCCTAAAAGAAGTTTCTCTCCTTTCTGTTGTGAGAAGCTTTAGATGGGACACAGAACGTCATCCGGAGTTTGAATCCCGGGTGATGCTGTAGCCTCCCGCGGCCGCGGCCTGGAGGGAGCTGATTGGCCGAGCTCTCTCAGACGGGAGGGATGTGAGGCACTTAGCGCCCTCGCATCTATTATGGCTCGACAGCCAGTCAGGAGCTCACATACACACACATACATACACACACACATACACACACACTTGATGAATATAAGACCCATAAGTCTACAAAAGCCACAAATCTCCCCTCTTGAATTTTGTAGTAAAGTGCAACACTATTTTTACTTTTCCAGTCCCTGTGGGCTGTGTGTGTATGTGTGTGTGTGTTTTGCTCAGTTTTAGTCCATATGCAGTAAAATATCTTCTTTGTTACTTGAGATGTGAAAGATCAGAGCAGATTAAAGTTTTCTGACGCACACACAGGGGCTCAACTCGAACTCTCGATTTTCTGAAACCTTTGCTCTTGTAACCAGACTTACAGTGTGAGTGTGAGAGAAGATAAATATATAACACCATCGATACAGATAGATAGAGTCAGCATCAAAGGGAACACCCAGAAAGCTGAGAGAGAAAACAAACCACTAGCACAATGCTGAACAGCTGCTATATTACAATAAATCCTTAATTACAATAAATCATAACTTATCCTTATCCTGTATGTAATTAAGGAGCAGACATGGAAGTGGCCCAAATCAGAATTGAGAAGATCAGCTTGCAGGTGGTTTGGGTTGTTCACACTGGCATGAAAAATCAGACCCAAGTCACATATGAGCAAAAAAAATCCCATTTGGGCGGCTTCACGCTGAAAGTGTAAAGTCACAAAACGAGTGTGTAGACGCTAGACTCCCTTTACTCCTGGTGTTATAAGGTGGATCTAATTCAGTAATCGGGTGAATGAGAGCCTGTGTGTGTGTGTGTGTCTTCTGGGAGCTGAAGTTTCTGCCACCATGTTAGTAGGCTGCACTGCATTCTGGGAACTGTAGTTGGATGTGTTTCCAGGTTTGGACGCGACATGGAGCAGTTTTCTGTACAGAAACGAAATGTTTGAAAAATAATATGAATAATATACAAGATGAGTGTAAGGAGTCTCCAGTGTGAGCGCTGTGGAACAGCCAGAGGTAAAACTGTAAGTGTTCACGAGAGAGAGAGAGAGAGAGAGAGAGAATACAGCGAGGCTGGTGTGGGAGCGAGTGTTTATATCTGCTATAACAAGCGACAACAGGAGCTAGCTTCATTTCATGAATGTTAAATGTAACTATAAATGTTTGCAAAGCACAAGGTCTTTAATATCTTTGATACATTGTAGCTGCTGGACAATCGCTGGGGTGTAAGAGGAATAAAACGTCTGGGGACATTCTGTTTGAGGAAATTAATAAAAACACACACTTGCTGTTTATTATTTACATTTTGTCTTTCTTTAATGATCATTTTATTTATTAGGGTTTCTATCCCACAGGCCACCTTTAACTCATTGATTTTGTTTTTATTAAACTAAGAATATTCTAGAAATTTCAGTCCTGAACTCTTGAGGTTGTGTCCAGTGAATATATTTAGGGCACCGAGACAGACGTCTGGCTGTAGTTCGATTGTAACTTCTTAATCCTGTTGCCATGGCGACATGATGACATTTAGCTGTGGGTGAAGGTCGTGGTGCCGTGACCCGTGACCCTGTCGGTCTGCGAGCAGCGTTCTGTCGACAAACGGATTTCCGTCACGGTGAGAGAATCTCATCTCACATCACCGCTCAGAGAATCTCCTTATTAATTAACTTTAATGTTTTAACTAAAGAATTATGATTCTCATTATGTGTGTGTGTGTGTGTGTGTGTGTGTGTGTGTGTGTGCGCGCGTATGTGTTCCTGTCCATGTAGATTATTATTATAATGCCAATTTTAAATGCCTGTTTTAATTAAATAACTTGAAAAGCAATTACACATGACACGGATTGAAAAAGCAGATTATATAACCGGCCTAGAACACAGAGGGACGTTTACAACATGGAGCTATTTGCATAGTTCGTCTTTTTATACATTTAAATTGTATTTAGATCTTTATGATGATGTCAAAGACTGAATGAAACTGAGACACGTTCATAAATGAACATGACTGAGTTGAACTCAATACTTTATGGAAGTTTAAAGACAGGATTAATGAGGTTCTTGTCTTATAAAATGCAGCAAAACCAGCAGACAGTATGGCGGCTTTCCCACGTTCCCGTGAGCGAGCACTGAATTGTTGTTCGTAACGTTAACATGAAATCCTGACACTTCATGAAGGTTCACAGTTAAATGGAAGAAATAGTAGTTGTACGTATACACAATACAGCTCAAAAACTTGGTATCACTTACAAATGACTTTGTTTAGTGATTTATTTTCTACATTCTACAACAATTCTGGGGATTTCAAAACTATGAAATAAGACTTAGTTCTTAATATGGAATTAGTTCATTATGTAGCAGTAACAGGCAGTTGTTATTTTAAGACCTGAAGGTCAGCTGTTCTGGAACAGTTCTTATCAGAACAGTAGAGTCACCAGCCTCAGAAATCACCAATTAATAACAACCAGCACCTCAGATTAGAGCCGTTATGAAGCTTCACAGAGCAGAAGTAGCAGATATACATCTCAATATCAACTGTTCAAAGGAGATTATTGTGTGTTTAGGATAAACGCCTTCAGTATTGTTTTACAGTGTAGAAAGAAATAACCATTAGGAACAACCATGGGGTTAGAAGGGGTGTACAGACTTTTGATAGTAATTTGGTAGTGTATATTTGGACTCTATGGTCCATTATGAAGAAACAGGAACTACCTACAAAGTCTTGAAAAACCGCTACGATCAACATATGAATAATTTGCACACGCGTGATTGACGTGGCGAGACGTGGCGAGACGTACCGAACGCTGACAGACTTCCTGAAGATCTGCCTGGGATCTCCTATGATATCAAGATCATTCAAGTTCACAATCAAATTCTGGGAACGTGTGAAAGGGACCTGAGGCAAGACTCCCGAGTGGCGTGACATAAAAGCTTTCACGTCATCACCATTTTTTGTGAGGGAGGAGCATACACTCTCCGCCCTGTCAGTCACAGAGCCACTAACCAATCGTAGGAGTGTAGGTGGAATAAGGCAGACGCACTTTTCTTTGTGTGTGTGTGTGTGTGTGTGTGTGTGTGTGTGTTACACCAACCTGTGGTGCAGCAGGAACAGCAGTTTAGTAGAAAGTAAAGCAAGGAAACTCATCCTGAAGACGCTACGACGAAAGGGTGACAGAAGGTAGAGTCTAAAACCAAACCAGGAAATGAAGCAAAACCGAAGAGCTTGTGGCAGTTGAGTGTTTCAACAAACTAACACATTATTAAAGAACAAGTATATAAGTACATAAGTAAGTGCACAGAACATTTTGCCCCAGACTGAGAAGATCAGAGGAGCTGCATCTTAATCAGAGACATGGTTCATCTGGAGGAGTGATAATCGCTCAGATTCTCTTTCACGGCGTGATCGCATCGAATTAACACACGCACACTGACTTTATTTTGTTATTTCGACTCGAAATAGTGAAGGAAAACTGTGATCTCTCTTTCTCTCCCACACACACACACACACACACACATGAGGAACGTGTTGATTTGAGATGTTCGAGCGCTCGTGTTTTCTTCGCCTCCAGCCACGAATCTCCATCTCATGCTCGTGTTGAGTAGAGCGTAAATCTGTCGTCTGTTTTTGCCCTCAGACGATGATGATGATGATGATGATGACTCGTTGATGAAGGAGAACATTATGACCGACTGGCTTCTGTGTAAGGGGATTAAGGTTCCTCTGAGGTCATACTTAGCGAAAACTATCACTCATTACACTCACTCACTGTTCTGAAGCATGAGATCATCTAACATCATCTCTTCTTCTCCACCTCCCGCTGTGTGAAGCCTAAAAACTGTGCCGAGACAGATTTTAATTTCTTAAAATAAAAATATATTCATAAAACAATAATAAACATTTGTAAAAATAAATACTTTTTATTTAAATTCTGACATTAGTTTAATTATTATCCTTATTTTTAACATGCTTTAACATGCTTTATCATATTTGATATTTAATATTTAAATTTCCTTATTCTTTTTTTCCTTTCTTTTCTTTTATTTACTGTGTTCATATTATTTTTGTTTTATTTATATATTTCTTTCTTTCTTTCTTTCTTACTTTCTTTATTAATTACTTTATTTTTGACCTTTCCTGCTGGGTTTTTTTCCCCCCAGGACTGCGTGCAATGACTGAAGGAGTGATCTGACTGATCTCCAGGGTGATCATAAGATCCTGACAGGGACATTGATTCACCTCGGATAAACAGCAGTTTGGTTTTGGTGCAATTAAGTTTCAGTTGATGAGCTTCAGATTCAGGATGAGATGTCTGGCAGACATGGTGATGGAGGAAAGAAGAAGTTGAGTTAAGTGTCATCCATATACTGTAACAATGGTATGAAAAGCCGTGTGAGACTATGACCTCACCAAGAGATCAGGTATACAGGAAGAACAGAGGATGACCAAGTACTGAGCCTTGTGGGACACCAGTGGAGAGTCTGTGTGGAGCGGATGTGGATCCCCTCCAAGTCACCTCAAACAACCGATCTTCTATGCAGGAATAGTCAGTGGACTGTGAAAGAAAATCAGAGTACTGGGGCCTCCGAGTGGCGCAGTGGTAAAGTGCTCGCCCTATCATCTGAAGGAGCAGATAGCGCTGTCCTCCAAGTGTGTTACTCCGCCTCCAACGGTGCAAACATGTGATGGTAGTAGTAGCCTTATTGTGGGAAGCCCTAGTTACGGGGAGGAATTGGACAAGACTAAATTAGGGAGAAAATCTGGGAAAAATCCATAAAAAATAGTGTACCCAGAGCATGGAAACCCACCAAGCATGGGGAGAACATGCAAACTCCCGGACCCCGGAGGTGCAAAGTGACAGTGCTAACCACGCCCCTGGCAGGGTGGCCACTGGCGGTGGATCCTTTGGGTGCGTCCCATGGGGCTCGATCAGACTGGGATCTGGAGAGTTTGGAGGCGGGGTCAGGGGGATCTTTGCCTGCTGGGCCCCGTGCATGGTGGGTTGTGGAGCACTGGGTGTTCTGGTGCCTTTTTTCAGCTGTAACATTTTTCAGTGATTTGTGCTGCGTTGGCGTTTCTGTGGGATCAGACTGGACAGACGGGCCTTTGGTCCCCGCGGGCGTGGGTGAGCCTCGGGCCTCGGGCACCAGTTTACGGTGGTATAGCTGGTGATCAGCGTTAATGTGTTAATGTTTTGGCTGATTGGTGTATACGTGTAGTATGATATTTATTAAATACTTAAATATTTTTTATCCTAGACTGACTAAAAGCAGTAGTTTTTTTGGTTTACTTAATATTTAAAAGTGTATATTAAAATGTCAGCATTAAATATTTTTGACTTAAATAGACAAAAATATTTCTTTTTGAGTCCAGGGTGTACGCCTCTCCCAGGGGGCACTATAGAGCACGAGTGAGAGAGTGATTTAATGTAGATTAAAATATTTTTCAAAATGCTCTTTTGGGTTTTTTCTTCTTTTTTTTGAGAAAATGGAGAAGAGGAGTTAGATTTTTGAGCACGTGGTTGTGGACGGCGCTCGGGTGACGGAAGCCGCTGATCAGATTTCGGAATATTTTCCACCTCAGCAGTCCTCATGAATGAACTCTGAAACAAAGCTTAATTCAATCCCTGCAATATCTCAGAGGCACCTTGATGCCGTGTGATCATAGAGAGTGTGTGTGTGTGTGTGTGTGTGTGTGTGTGTGTGTGTATTCATCTCTGTAGCCTTCATGAGGTCAGATCGTGCCGCTGTGTTAGACACACATCACGTCTGTATTCCAAGTTATCTGTTAGCGAGAGGCGCTGAAGCAGGACGGAGTGAAGCGGTTTGTTCTGTTCCACTCGTCACTCGCAAGTTATCTTCAGTGACAAACGGCATTTCACACAGGCACACACACGAGCAGCGAGAGTGAGAGTGAGAGTGAGAGAGAGAGAGAGAGTGAGAGAGAGTGAGAGAGAGAGAGTGAGAGAGAGTGAGAGTGAGAGAGTGAGAGGCCGTCATGTCGCGTACCTTCACCTTTCACAGGTTGAACACGGAGAAACACACACACAAACGCACACTCCCATCCCCCTTAACTGCTCTACATCAGCTCACATTCGAACATACTCACACAGGTCATTCCTAGTATAAAATATTGGCACCCGGTCTCTACATCACTCACGCAAACTCTCACTCCTCCTGTTCAGCAGCACGCAACAGGTAGACGATATTGTTTCCATAGCAACGCCTCGTTCACAGTGAGCACTACGGCAGATTCTTAACATTTACGCCTGTCCTTGATTTCTCTGTAAAACTGTGTTTTAGTTTTTGGTTCGAGAGAGAGAGAGAAGGAGAGAGAGAAGGAGAGAGAGAGAGAGGCTGCTGATAGCGTGAGTGTGTAGAGCAGGTTAATGTGATTATACAGCATTTAGAAACAAACGGATAGAAATGAATAAATAAGTGTCGCTGTGGTGGAAGAGGAATAAAACACTTCATGGTCGCCGGATAAACGAGAAAATTCAAAGATAATCACACGGAATTGCTCTGTTTCTAAACACCTCTGTGGAACCGTGTTTCTGTAACATGCTTACTGTCACCACTAATATTGTGTGTGTGTGTGTGTGTGTGTGTGTGTGAGTGTGTTAAATAATTAATTCTATATGCTGCAATACATCAACACACTCCACACAGAGATGTAATTAACTTCTCCCTCAGGGAGGTGGCAGAGACGTCCTGCATCTGCCTGCTCCATAATGAATGTTCATCAACTCGTGTGTGTTGTGTGTGTGTGTTGTGTGAGAAACTGGAAATGTGAATCTGATTCCTTTAAATACCCAATATTACATTTTAGAACGATACTGGCTTAATATCTTATCCCGTATTAGGATTACTATGATGTTCTACTAAAGACAGTGTTTTAATTTTGACACCATCGGCCCGCCGTAAACACGAGGTTCGTTTACTCGTTAAGAGAATAGCGTGTAAGTGTTGTTGTGCCTAAGCTGCCAGATTTCCATTCGCACGTTAAAAACCAATCAGACGTAAAAGAACACACACATCCAGAGCGCAGATGATTTAGCCACACCCATAAAACTCCATAAAAGGCAAAGAAAGCTGAAAAATTACACCTAGGAAGTGAAAGAGCGCCGCGTAAGAAATGTGCATGCTGAATTTTCCAATCTAGGGTGCCATTACTTTTGTCCTGATTGAACAGCTAGTCTTACTGATGGAATTGTTCTGGAATCTTCCTTTCAGGTCATTAATATGCAACAACAAAATGTTTTACAACATGTTCATGAAAACAGTGTGTGTGTGTGTGTGTGTGTGTGAGTGTGTGTGACTGACAGAGAAAGAGAAAATAAAACCATGATTTCAACTTTAATCTTGCACTTAAATTTGTACAAATGCAGGAAAGAACATTTGACGTTTTATTTCACCAACTGGATTTGCATAAACATGTAAATGTGTAACTATTTTACGAATAAATTAACTCGTATCCATGGCGATAACGAAGCCCAATGCGTGTGATGCTGCATAAGGACGGACATCATCTCTTATTAACACAGTATAAATCTAAACTAAATGTTTTATCCTTTAATAAAAAAAAAAAAAATATATATATATATATACACAATGGAACCTCGGATTACGAGTAACGTGGTTTACGAGTGTTCCGCAAGACGAGCAACGATTTTTAATAAATTTTGACTTGAAAAACGAGCATTGTCTTAGTTGTCACAACTGAGCCAACGGTTTTTCTCTGTCTTGCACTGCAGAATTGTAGGTAATCGTCTCCCCTGCTGGGTGAATACACACACACACGCGCTGTTTGTTGTTGTTGTTGTTGTTGTTGTTGTTTTACTTTACAGCAGTGATTCCGTTAGTATGCACTCACGCGAGTGTGA
>JAQQZT010000009.1:26728125-26742195 GCA_030068275.1 Clarias platycephalus | reverse complement strand
AATGCAGAAAATAAAAGAACGGACATCGAGCAGTTTGTCCATCTCATCATTACACGAGCATGAATTAACGGGCTGTTGCGAGCAACATTAAAATAAAGCGGAGAAGCTTTAATAATTTAGGTGAGAATAACAGTCTTTCGGTTAATGTGTGTGTGTTTTCAGACGAGAGGAGAAAGTTTTACTGTGTAAGATGAGAAGCGGGGAGACAGTAGGGGCTGAAAGCAAGTTTCTCCACTAACACACACACACACACACACACACACACTCATCTGTCGGGATTTATTTTTTACTTTTTTGAAACGTAAAGTGCAGGTTAATTTGTTTAATTTTTGCTGTAGAACGAATAATTAAAGTTTCCATTATTTCTTCTGGGAAAATTTAATTTGGTTTACGAGTGTTTTGGAATACGAGCTCACTTCCGGAACGAATTATGCTCGTAATCCGAAATTCCACTCTATGTCTATTTAATGGTCGCAGGTGTGGGGCGGGGCGGGGCGGGACGGGTTGTAAAAATAGATACAGTGGTGCTGGGGCGGGCCAAATAATATCATAAAAGTGGGACCCGCTGGTTACCCGACCAGCGCATCACTAGTCTGTACACTTTCCTGTGTTTGAGTTCATTGAGCACCAGAGCATTTGTGTCACCTGATAATTTGATAATAATAACTACAGGGAATGGAGACACTGAATCCTCTCACAGCACAGATCGGCTTATCAGGATAATTCACACCATCTACTGTCCTTAGTGAGAACATCTGTGTAGAGAAATACATGGGCAATAAAGGAGATGAAAATGGTTCTAGGGATCTATTGCATTATATCTTGTGTGATCATTTCATATTTTTATTACTGCATTTTACATAATATACAGTTCTGTGATAAAGTATTTGCCCCCATGATGAGAAACAAAGTAATTGACATTTACCAGTCTGTAAAGGGTTACAGAGTTCTATAGACTTTACAGGCTTTTGGACTACAGAGAAACATTGGAGACAACTAAGAACAAATATGAACCTTCCCATGAGTGTCCAGTCTACCAAAATTACTCCAAGAGCACAGCAACACCTCTTTCACAAGCTCATTAAAGAACCCAGAACAGCATCCAAAGAACTGCAGGCCTTACTTGCATCAGTTAAGGTTTTATGATTTAACATTAAAAAAAAGTGACTGGGGTCAAAATTGGCATCCATGGAAGAGTTTCAATGAGATAGCCACTGCTGACCAAAGAGAACACACAGACCTGTCTCACATTTGGCAAAAAAAAAATTAATCATCTTCAAAACTTTTGGGCAAATATTCTGTGGACTGAGGAGACAGAAGTTTAACTTTTTGGAAGTTGTGTGTCCCATTACATTTCGTGTAACACTAACATAGCATTTCATTCCAGGATTCCAGGGTATATTGTTCTGCTTGGCGATGGGAATTTGCAATGCTACTACAAGGTTATACTAAAACATATACAATTCCGTTCTTCCTGCTTTGTGGAAACATGTTTCAGAAGGACCACTTATGCGTGTGGTGATGATGATGATGATCAGGTGCCCACAAACTTCTGGCTGCACCATACAGTACAGTACCAGTGTATAGAGCTTTTTATGCGCAATTGTGCAAACCTTGTACTGCGCAGCCCCTTGTGCAGACTTGACGCTCATGAACACGTGGTCGCGTGTTGGAGTGGTACGACACTGCGCAGCTCCTCCGCCCTGCTGTTCCTGACACTTTACACACCTCACAGCACTGCAGTGAAATCCTGGCTCAGTCCCAACAACACACACACAGCACTATATACGGCGTAGGTGTACAAGTCGGACTTTGTATATAAATAAGTATTTTTTTAAATAGTCATATCTATATAGATATTTGTGTAGAACGCGCCAAAAAAGAATTATTTATATATATATATATATATCTGCTGTAGGTAGTGTGGCAAAATAGTACGCAGCACGAATATGTGGATTGTTTTATCCCATAATGTTATCACGGTTTGGGACGGAGCCCGCGAGCACCCTGTCGTTTGACTGTCTCATTCCGAAGCGACGCCCTCATCTGCGTGACGTCATGCGCTATCACGGACGCGATTGGTTGGCAAGCCTGTCACTCAGCGCTTAGTGAGAAGAGGAAGAGCGTGTTTAGCTGAGAAAGCGGTAAGGTCATCCTGAATCCCCGCGAGCTCCGCTCCATCCTCCTTCTCAACAAATAAACACGTTTAAATAATAATAATTATTATTATTCATACTAATAATGGAGGAAGTGAAACGGAGACGGATCTCAGCGCGCGGATGATTCACCGGAACTGATATTTAAATTAAAAAGGAGGAAAAACCACGAGAGAGGGAGAGGAGAGGTTTGGCTCTAAGCTGATCAGGAGGAGCAGGAGGCGCCGCTTCCACACTGCGGACAGACCCGAGACCCCCAGGTGACCTGTTTAACTCAAACTAAATCATACGATCATCACAGAATACATCATCATCATCATCATTATTATTATTATTGCTCCTCTCTGCGTTATGTATTATTCATTGCTCGCGCGTGCACGCGGTGTGTGTGTGTGTGTGTGTGGCGCTCATTACTGTCATTAACGCTCATCTCTGAGTCGAGTCTCATTCATTAGGTCTGATCCAGAGCTCATACATCACTTCTGGTGGGGAAGAAGAAGAGATTATATAAATAAACCCCTCGTGTGACTCATGTTGTTCGGGGCTCGTTAGTAATAAGGCGGTTCGCTCTTCCGCATTGAGCTCGTCGCTTAGGAGACGGGGTCTTACCGTAAAGTGTGTCGGCCGTCGTAAAGATGCTGTCTTGGTGAATGATGGCGCGATTTAATTTTACTTTAGTGTTTGTTGTTCGGTTTAGGTGAAGTAGTGATCCCCAGCTTCGTCTTGATTTAGCACTGGGGATAAACACAGCATCTACCTGTATATCTGTCTGTCTTTATATCCATCCATGTATCTCTCTATGTACCTATATCTGTCTGTATATCTGTCTGTCTGTCTCACTGTCATTAAACAGTTTATTATATTGCTTTATATCAAACACTGATTATATCCTGGAGCATGTGGTTGACTGATTGATTGATTGATTGATTGATTGTTTTTGTGTCCTGTCTTTACCAGCTGTGACTGTAAAAACAGTTCCAATATTGTATAAAAAGCAGTCACGTCCATTTCCTACTTCCTTGGTGAGTTTATCTGAGTAAAACGGTGAGTTGCTCAATCAGACAGTCCCGGCTCTGTCACTACATCGTGTCGGGTCTCAGCGCCACCGCGGTGTCGTAACTCAGGAATGTTCTTTTGAACCCTGACTTTATGACTTTGGTGAGCGTCAGTAAATAAAGCTCAATAAGAGCGGGACTTCCACAGCAGAATGTGAGATTTAAGAGGCAGCTTTAGCTGTTCAGTTCTTATTGCTGATTAATGAATAAAAAAAATGTAAGCAGAAACTTTCCACTATTTACGATCACTACATGGGGGGTACAATGGTGCCCTATGCCCTAAATAGTGCACGTCATCCACATAGAGAGAGCACATGTTTCTCAGAGGTTTTTTGTGTGGTTATCAGGTGTGTGTGTGTGCGGTTATCAGATGTGAGTGTGGCTGTAAACGCCAATCAGATGTAATTTATCAAGGGTGCTCATGCTCACATTGATGTACATTTAGCCACGCCCACAAAACACCATAAACACTACCAGGTAAAAGGTACCAATGAGGTCAAAGGTTTGTGTACGCTTATGCAAGAAAAGAAAGGTAGAGTTTAGAAGCATTTTCTTCTGGGAGTGTAAATACACACTGCACCTTTAACATGTGTCTGTGTGGAACAGTTAACGGTTCTGTGTGGAACCCTACACCCTTGGGCGGGGTCAGTAGGTACAACTGGACAGGTGTACAATTTAAAGAGCTAACGTTTTTCAGACGTTGGATGAGGTCGCACCGTGAACGCCATGGGAACCCAGTCTTAATGTCCCCGAGTGTCCGAGTTACAGGGGCGTGGCGTGTCTCCGCTCTGGTGCGTTCACGTCCACGTGCATGTTTACACCAGCGCAGGATGTTCACGCTGGTGATTTCCTGCAGGTCTACAGAAATGTGGCCTCGTCCCCCCCCCCTGGTGAACTCGAGTCTTTACCTGATCTGAATCTCCGCTCACTTCCTGTTCACTTTGTACAGCCTACAGCTACACCCTACCGAGTGCCCTACATCCAGAACAGTGCACGGTTCATGATCCAACATGACAAACTAACAAGACTCGTTGTATACTTCATGTTGTGTTTTAGTACCGGCTAGTGAGGTTAAAGTATTGGCACCCTGCTACCGAAACTAAACTTGTTGCTGCCAGAAATCGTTCGGTTTCAGCGAGAGCTGAGATCTTTCCAGGAAACACGTGTGAGTGTGACGCTCTCCCACAAACTGTCATCTGTCCGTCTCTCCTGAGCCAGACCTCAGAATTAACAAACAGCCATATGACTTGGGTTCATAGACCAGTTGGTGAAGAGGAAGATGAAGATGCGTTTCCTGTCACAGGGTCATAACAGACCGAGCGACTGATACCTAATTACCATCAAAGTTAGCAACAAACGCTATGGATTTATCATAAAATAAATAATATCTATAATTAATGTGTATTTTTAGAAACGTCTACGTCTGTATATTTGTAACTTGTAAAAACAAGCTGTGTCTCAGTCAGTGTCTCGATGTCTCTAATGGAAAAGATTTAGATGAAATTCGCTGTGACGTGATTTAAAAGCAGCAGGACGTCTCGCTGAGAGAATAAACGGCAGAAATATGCTGGAACGATATTCTGTGAAAAGCTTCATTTCTACAACACGAACGAATATTTAAAAACGGTGTGTATTATTCTGTATCTGTGTGGGTCAGTCTGCAGCATCATATGATGCAACTGTAATTTAAAAAAATGCATATTGTGTTGTAGCTTTTTGTCACATGATCTTTAAATGTGCGTTTAGTTTTAAAAGCAGGACGACGTCTCACTATACAGGCAGCGGATCTAATGTTGAATCCTGTTCCAAATGGCAAAGATCGGAATTGGGTTTGACAAACTCGTTAGGATTGTTTTTATTATATTATACTGTACTATATTTATGTAATGTATTTTATCATCTATAAGCTAGTGAAGGAAATTTTAAAGAAAGCTCTATGGGGCGAGTATCTGTGTCGGCTGAAGCTCAAGGTCTCAGTATCAGGAAAAGAAAAACCTGGGATCTCTAACATACAGAACTCTGCTGATACTCAGTGAAAACAACATTAGTAATTTTATAGGATAATTTGTATGGAGACGTCTGATCTGTGGACACGTGTGTGTGCGAGCGATTTATTTAGGCGTTACCTCCGTACCCGTGCCGTTAGAGGTTCTGCAGGTGGTCCAAGAAAAACCATTAGTTTCTGAGATTTAAAAAAACTGTTTGAAATGACCGATCTTCAGAGCGATCGTGACTGATGTACACGTTCTGTACCTAGCTTGTGGGAATAGCGTAACAGCGTAACCATGGCAACCCGAAAACCACCTAAAGACAGAAGAGAGTGACGAAATCACATGGGCAGCGTGAGTGTGTGTAGGAGAAATTAGGTAATAAAATCCTCCACGTGTTTAATTGATGAGCGTGACGAGGAGACGCGAGCCTTGACTCTTACCCTACTGAGTTTATAGCGCAGGTTAAAGGTCACGGATCATGTTCCACTCGCGTCTCATCAGCATCACGGTTTCACATCCTGCATTATCTTTTTGTCTCTCTGTATTATTGTGCAGGTTATCAGCGCGCACCGCCGTGTTTCTGCTCAGAGTATTACTCCCGTCGGTTATTTTATTACTGATAACTGCTGATTAACTTTATGATTATGACCTCGTGTCTGTGTTCAGGACGCTGCACTTATATTGCACAATATTGATATCGGGATAAATTATGTCTCGGTGAAAAATGCAAATTACAAACTCTGATTAAAAGCAGATAATTTAATGTAAACCTTTTCCACTGGACCTTTGCAACAGTTATTTGTTTTCACTAATTATTAGACTTTAAAATAAATACATTCTACCCCTTTCAGTTAGAAGCCTTTTTTGAAGAAGAAATTGCATACATGAAATATTTAGTTTTGTTGGATGCACATTGTAGTTCATCTTTCAATTATTTTACGTGCGTGTGTGTGTTTTGTGTGCGTGTGTTTGCGTGTGTGTGTGTGTGTGTGTGTGTGTGTGTGTGTGTGTAGGATGTTGCGGCTGGCGTGTACCACCGTCCTGCTCTTCGTGCTCAGGCTGGTCCTGGCTCTGCCCTGGTTTCAGGTTCTCCCTGCCGCCCTCATCTTCTTCCTGGGAACCGGAGGATGGCACTCGCTGCGTGTGTTCATGAAGACCATCGGCCGAGACCTGCAGTGAGTGCCACAGTCTCATCATGTGACCCGGACGGGGAAAATAATCCACTCAATAATTCATTATCCATCATCATCATCATCATCATCATCATTATAAACATCTTCCAGTCAGAGCGAAGCATGAACACACACTCTAGAGCTGGGTGATGATGAGAAACGTACTGCACACACACACACACACACACACACACACACACACACACACCACTGTATTTAGTAAAAAACCTCCACTAGAACTAAACCTATAGGTTTAATAATAACTTTTTTCGATTTATTTCTGAGATTTATTTATTTATTTATTTCTGTGAGAGAGAAAAATGCCCTTCTCACCCTGACACGCCCATCACTCTGGGATAGGCTCAATCCGGACCCATCAGGTCACATGACCCTTGGCCATGGCTATAAAGTCCAGTCTTTATGCTCCCTAACAGACTGAAGCCCTCTGTCTGGCCCTTACTGCCTATCATTCCAGCTTTATCTCCCTAGTTGTCGTCTCTACTTGATGCAAACCCAGTAGCTTCTGAAACCCAGTAGCGTCTCGTCCATGTCACGTCGTGATAGTCATGTATAAAAGTTAGTGCCCCCTCTTTTAATTCTATAATTTTTGTAAAAACATAATGATCATCGGATCGTAGCGAGTCTCCGTATTTGGAAAACAGCATTTCAGCAGAAGCACCTCATACCCACGGCCAAGCACGGCGGTGGAGGGGTGATGATTTCTGGAAGTCACTGAATCAACGATGAACTCCTCTGTGTACCAGAGTATTTTTGAGTGTCCTCTCACGCAACAGGACAATAATCTTAATCACAGCGGTACATCGACATCAGAAAGGCTGAAGACTAATCCTCGGAGTGGCACAATGTGGTAAAGCGCTCGCCCTATCATCCGGAGAGCACGAGTTCGATTCCCGCTGCATCCTCTCGCAGCCGGAGGTCTAGAGAGAGCTGATTGGCCGAGCTCTCTCAGAGGGGAGGGATGAGAGGAACTTAGTGCTCAATCACGGCTCTACAGCCAATCAGGGGCGTCTGTGAGCTCGCACACGCGCTAGGAGCGGATAGCGCTGTCCTCCGAGTGTGTTACTCAGCAGTTGCGAAAAAAGATGCGATAGCCTTCTGCCCTCTCGACTGAGTGGTAGTAGTAGCTTAATGTGGGAGCCCCCTAGTGACTGGGAGGAATTGGACACGACTACATTAGGGAGAAAAATTAACCAATCATGGTTTTGGAATGGCCGAGTCAAAATCCAGACCTCGACCTTATTGGAATTCTGTGGCGAAGAATGGACCAAAATGTAAGAATGTAGAAGAATGGACCAAAAACTATGTGAGAGGCCAAAGTTCTACTTCAAGTTATTGCTGGGGGGGGTTTGTCCAGCCGGTGTAGTTCCTAGCTGTACTGCGTCCTGCAGCCTGGGGGATTGAAGGGGTTTCACTCGAGCCTGTTAATCAGCCCCGCCCTGTTCTACAAGATTCGGAGAAACTCACCACGCTGCAGCAGATTTGTTCAGAAATGCAGACAGGTTCGACTCGTTCCTCCAATCAAACAGCGGCCATTTGTCATACCGATCAGGACCCGGAGATGAGACACACACACACACACACACACACACACAGCTGTAGGAGTGTACCCTGCTTCAGGATCAACGTGTTGTAATAGAAAATAAGATTCCTGACACTGAAGACTCCTTCCATACATGTTACATGAACACATTTCTCCTTAAACAAAACATCATCGTGTCAGTAACACTGTGGAACAAATCTTACCTGTTACTGGCAGAGAGAGTTATTTCTCCATTGTGTGAACCTTACAGTAAATAAGGAAAATGTTTCTAGAACATTCCAGATAGATTCAATGCTGAGAAAAGAAAAAAAAAATTTCCAGACTGTTGGAGACCCTTTTAGAATATTCTAGAATGTTCCATAGTAGTATGTATACACAGGGGCTCAGCACTTCAGTTTAGCTCCAGCTGCCAGAGTGAACACACACACACACACACACACACACACAGTGAGCGGAGTTTATCAGAAATGAGAAGCTTCAGACGTTCTCCAGACGCATCATGCTCGGTCTGCGGCCAATTTATTAAGATCAGAGTGAAAAAGTCCTCAGTGACTAACCCTAAACCTAACCCTAAACCTAACCCTAAACCTAAACCTAACCCTAAACCTAACCCTAAACCTAACCCTAACCCTAGCAAATTTGCCCATTGCCCAAAAAGGGGGTTATTTCGACATTTCATTATCCAGATCACGAAAGCGATCAGAGCATCGTGTAGGGCAAAAATATCGGATCACAACTCCTGGACATTTTTTTTTCTTTAGAAAGAAAATACATTTGTAGGCAAGGACATACACAACTTCTCCATATTAAAAATACACGTGTTAAAAACAAAACAAATACCAATACAGGGTCCCCGATATGTCTCCAGCCCTAGAGAAAGAAAAATAGCCAAAATGTTCCATATGTGTTGTATTCTCCTGGACATTTCTACAAACAACCTGCTTTAGGATTTAAAGTTCGCAAAGTCCAAGACAAGATTTTATATATATATATATTTTTTTTTTTTACACATCACAGGAAAGATTACATTAATTAATTTATTTTGCACAATCCGCTCCACTGTCTGAATGCGTCATCGTGATTTTATTTGAAAGCTTTAACTCCGTATACGTTACAGACTCGGTTGTACACTATGTTAAGATGAACTCTGATCCGTTGTCCCCTCGCTCGTCCCCACAGTGCCGCCGTGGTGCTGCTGAAGGTGAAACTGAACGTGAAGCGACACCTGCGCCAGCGTAACACCATCCCCAAGATCTTCGCCGAGACGCTACAGAAGTACGGCGACAAGACGGCGCTGATCTTCGAGGGCACGGGCGAGCGCTGGAGCTTCAGGGAGCTGGACGAGTACTCGAACCGCGTGGCCAACCTTCTGCACGAGCGCGGCTTCCGGGAGGGCGACGTGGTGGCTCTGTTCATGGAGAACCGCTCGCAGTACGTGGGTCTCTGGCTGGGCATGGCCAAGATCGGCATCGAGGCGGCGCTCATCAACTTCAACCTGCGCCTGGAGGCCCTGGTGCACTGCGTCCACATCTCCAACGCCAAAGCCGTGGTGTTCGGCAGCGAGCTGACCGACGGTGAGGAGCAGAAACACCCGAGATGATTTCCCTCGATCATGCAGTAGTCCAGGATCATTGATGTTTTTAAGCCTGAGGGAACCTCGTGAGCATCAGATGTAGAATTAACCACAGCTTTACTGTTCTTTACGTTAACGTTCTCTATACGTTGAGCCTTTTATTTATAGCAAAAAACTAAAAGTTTCAATTTTACGCTCTTAATCTTAAAAATGATTTTATACATTCAAAATAAGGAATTATAGTGTTCGTTCAGAGACGTTAACCTATAAATGTAAATTTAAGATGTAAAATAAGACATTCAGTGCTAATTTACATTATAAAATAGACACAATCATCAATCGAGCAAAATCAGAGTTTATTATTGTTACATTTATTTATTTGTTGGAGCTCAGTGTTTAATTTTACAGAATTAAGAAAAAGTATAAACACATTGCGGATTGAATCCTTCTGTCCTACATGTGTATAAATCTGTTACTTAAACTATGATACTGTTTAATTATATTAAATTAATAAAGTAGATCCACACAGTTGCTTTAAAGATGAATGACGCATAAATCCTTAAATAATTATTCAATGTATTAAATCAATTCCAAAAATAAATATTAAATCTAAAATAAATAGTAAACATTATAAAGAGTTAGTTTGCAAAGGAGAAAAATCTCTAGCTAACGGATGTGAAACAGATTTAAAAGTGTTAATGGGTCCAGTTGTTTTGAAATGGTTTTAATTTACCTGAATGATTAATTACTCATATTAATTAAAGCCTACGTGTGGTGTGTTTTTCATTGTCGTGTCAACAATAAGAATCGCGAATTCGAAGAATCGTGTGTGCAATCATGCGTGTGTGAGAAGCTGAGAGCTGTGGATTTGGGGGTCAGATCGTCAGAAAGACTGTGCGGTTAATCAGAATTTATTTTCAATAATAATTTTTCTTTCCAACAACTAGAAGATAAAAGGATAATGGAAATGAAATGGTTATTGTTTCGTGTTCTGTTTGCTTTATGGCTAACCGAGAAGATTGCGGTGGTTGTTAGCTTAGCAGCGTTAAGCAAATGCTCAGATGTATAATGAGATAAAAATGTACATCGCTCTGGATAAGGGCGTCTGTCAAATGCCTAAATCTACAAGGACCGTGAACTTAACGACTGAGAGAATGATTTATTTAACATTTTTATTTAAACATTGGACATCTTGAATGTTATTTTTGCTAAAATCCAGGGACAAAAGCTCCTCACTTTAAGGTTTCTTTAATCTATAAGTAACAATTAAAATTATTTATTTATTATATATTATCATTTATTTTACTTTTTTTTTTTTTTTTTTACTAATTAAAGTAAAGCACTTTTTGAAGTTGGTTCAAATAAATGTAAAGTAAATTTAAAGTTCAATTTTAAAAATAATTAACTGAATAAATGCGTTTCAGAAGTGAAATATTAAATAATCTTGATCTCGGTGTTGATCAGAATAATCGCGATTATGATTTAAGCAGCGCTCGTTTCCTGCACGGTGAGACGGAGAGTAAATTTAGTAAGAGAGGGTTGTGACATTTATGATCCAGGAGGGAAGTGAAACTGGCACCATGTCTTAACCTCAGGTAGTCACTGCAGGGTGTTCTGGATTAAAATAAAGATCATGGGAGAGTGCCTGATGATGTGAAGCGTGCAGACACGTGTTCAAGTCGAAATGGTGATCTGGGTTTCATTCACCAAGTCGGCGTTCTTTTAGTTTGCAGTGTTCATCTTACGGTTTCCATAGCAACAGGTCATTCACGAGGATGTGTAACGCGCACACCGCATAAAGGGGGGAAAAAATGATGTGTAAGGAGAAGGGACTTCTGTAAGGAGTTTATGTAAGATGTGTAACTTCAAGAACGAGAGAATAAAGAGAGACTGGTGAAGGAACGAGTGTGTAAGACACTATAGCGTAAGTGACAACAGGAACTCGACTTTAAATGTTACTATAAATGAGTAATGAGGAGTATGATGATGATGATATCAATCTTTAATAAATAAAAAGTTGGAAAGCTGCGGTGGTGTAAGAGAAATAAAACACGTGCTGTTTGAGCAAAATAATCTTTAGGGAGGAAACAGGATCTCAGTATTGAGAAACATTTAGAATCTTTTTATTTACTATTTAAAGTTCTCATTTTTTCATAGAGTTTCATATTTTTCTTCTTTTCAGGGTTAAATCATTAATAATTCTTGATGTTCAGTGTCAATTTCAGAATGTCTTTAAATATAATTAAATAATTATATTTGCCATTACCCTTAATAAAAAATGTCAGGATTATTGAATATGCATGAATATCATGTACATTGGTGAATCTGTAAATATGTACTTAAAGTATTTGTGTCTCCCTGTCTGTCTGGCCGCGTCTCTCTGTCTGTGTGTCTCTCAGCGATGTCTGAGGTTCACAGCTCCATGGCGAAAAGCGTAAAGCTCTTCTGTTCAGGTGACTGGGATCCCAAACGAGTGCCTGAGGGAACAGAGTCGTTAGAGCCCCTCCTCCAGGCCGCGCCCACGCACAAGCCCACTCACCCACAGCGCGGCTTCACCGGTACGTCAGCCAATCACACGCGAGAGCTTGTCTGAGTGTGTTAAAGCTCCACACACTTCTGAATTCTGATCTGATCTTCCCCTGTTAGATCGGCTCTTTTACATTTACACATCTGGAACAACTGGAATGCCGAAAGCTGCGATCGTCGTCCACAGCCGGTAATAACATATTCTCTCTCTCTCTCTCTCTCTCTCTCTCACACCTGCTCTTCTCATCTCTTCTTCTATTCTTTTTCCTTTTTCTCATGCTCCTGTTCTTTTCTCAAATCGTCTCTTGTCTTGTCTCATGTTTTCTTTTAGTTTTTTTACTTTTCTAGACCATTTTCTTCAAATGTATTTATTTATTTATTATTATTATTATTATTTTTTATCCTCATCTTTTTTGTCTCCCTGAATAATTGTCTGATTATCCCTCAGTCACTCTCCTTCTCCATTTGTGTGTGTGTGTGTGTGTGTTGTAGGTATTACCGTATGGCTGCTCTGGTGTATTACGGTTTCAGGATGCGGTCAGACGACGTGATGTACGACTGTCTCCCTCTTTACCACTCAGCAGGTGAGACGCTGCTCTGCAGGAAGTGTGTGAACGAGGTCACTTCCTCTTTTAGAACACGTACAATTTTCTCTCACTCACTTGTTCTCTTATGCTGTACATGTTCTCCCAGGAAACTCTGATATCTGTCAGTCTAAAGTGAGGAGGCGTGGCCTCTATCAATCTGCCTTAATTAAAGAGGGGGGCGTGGCCTTTGTATACATCCGTCTTTGTTGAGGAGACGTGTCCTCATGTGTGTGTGTGTGTGTGTCAGGGAACATCGTGGGCGTCGGTCAGTGTCTGATCCACGGCATGACCGTCGTCATCAAGAGGAAGTTCTCAGCGTCCAAGTTCTGGGATGACTGCAGTAAATACAACTGCACGGTGAGTCAGCCCACACACACACACACACACACACACCCTCTCATATTCCCCTGATCAAGTTGTGTGTCCTTCATTACAGAGCAAATTAACTAAAAAATACAAAACACGTTAATCTCTTGCTTTATTTTTTTTTTCTCTCCTTCCCTTCCTCTCTCTCTCTCTCTCTCTCTCTCTCACACACACTGTCTCTCTATCTCTCCCTTTCTCTCTCCCGCTCTCCCTCACAGATCGTGCAGTATATCGGTGAGATCTGTCGTTACTTGTTGAACCAGCCGGTGCGGGATGTGGAGAAGCGTCACCGCGTGCGCATGGCGCTGGGAAACGGTCTGCGTCAGTCCATCTGGGAGGAGTTCATCCAGCGCTTTAACGTCCCGCAGATCGCCGAGTTCTACGGCGCCACCGAGTGTAACTGCAGCCTCGGCAACTTCGATAGCAAGGTGAGACGGAGGGGAGATCAGAAAACGCACACACACACACACACACACACACACACACACACACACACAAACGCAAAGCATAATGCTTCTCCTGGAATCCGGTTTCCAGTTAATGTATTTTGGAGTGACTGAGTAGGTGCGTGTGTGTGTGTGTGTGTGTTAGACACTTTTCAGATGATGGATATCCGGAACGTTCTAAAAGCTCTATGCTGCAGAACTCGACACTGAAACCCGGCTTACATCACTGAGATGTTGTGTTCTGGATTCTGATTGGTCAGAAGGTGTTGATTAATCCTTTATAACAGCAGCTCTGACAGTAGCGCAGGTTTATATTAATGCACTCATTCTAATATGGTTTCCATGGTAACAGCTCAGCTAATTAAAAAAAATATCTAAAGTTGCGAGCAACAATGGAGCGGCCCCATGAAAGACAGCGGGCACGGTGGGCACATGCATTTAAAGCGTACAATATCAATACCATTACGACATTATTTTAGGAAAGGGAGAGTTGATGTTATGTTTAGACCTCCAAAAAAACCCAGACGCTGGGGAAAAAAAAAAAAAAAGCATCACACTATGTAGGCCTGGGCGATAAAACGATAACGATATGTTTCGCGATAGACACGTGATCGATATCAATAAAAAATGTGTTCGA
>JAQQZT010000009.1:26703828-26713965 GCA_030068275.1 Clarias platycephalus | reverse complement strand
CAACATCCGTGCACGCGTGTACTGTTTACTATAACACTGTGACCCCGTGTGTGTGTGTAAAACATAATTTATTTTGTGCTTGTATGCGTGTGTGTGTACAGCGCGCGTGTACTGTTTATTATAACACACGTGTGTGCGCGCGTGTAAAGCAAAAGTCTCGTTAAAGAGGTTAAAGATCCATTTTCCCTCTTTGTATCTGCCTGCAGTTTGTCATTGGATACCGTGCTCCTTCACACACACACACACACACACACACACACTTTCGCTCTCTCTCTAATGGAAACACTCCTCTGTCACGATTCTTTTCAAAGGTAAAGTGCAGGTTCATTCCATTAGCATGCACCCACACGAGAGTTATTAACGATGTTCCTTGTAAATTTTTCTGATAATACAGTCTTTCCGTTAATATATATATATGTATGTGTGTGTGTGTGTATGTGTGTGTGTGTGTGTGTGTGTGTGTGTGTGTGTGTGTGTGTGTGTGTGTGTGAAAAACTCATATAAGAGAGGAAGAAGGGTTACTGTGTAAGACAAGAAGATGGAGGGGGAATCTAATTCCTCCTCTCTTCTTCCTTTAGATTCACACACACACACACACACACACACACACACACACACACACACACATAGAGCGCCTGTGCGCACAAATGGAAACACTTATCTGTCGGAATTTATTTTTACATTTTTTAAACGTAAAGTGCAGGTTAATTTGTTTTATTTTTACTTAATATTTTGTATTAATTATTTTTATGTATTTATTTTTTTGGGCTGTAGAACGAATAATTTGAGTTTCCATTATTTCTTATGGGAAAATTCAATTTGGTTTACGAGTGTTTTGCAATACGTGTTCGCTTCTGGAACGAAGTATGCTCGTAATCCGAGGTTCCACTGTATATAGATATTATTTTGACTATAACAACTAGTAAGATGAAACCTATTGTACTACCTATTAGAGAGTACTTCACTGAAATGTTTACCAATGTCACTTTTTTTAAACAAGTTTTTACATTTTTAAAAAAACATTTTTTTAAAGCTGTGGCACAAAATAACTTTTGTGTTTCCGCTCAAAACTGACCGATATGATTATTTAATTGAAAACAAAAGCCCAAATGTACACAGAGAAAACTTAATTACAATACAAATATAATGCTTGACCCAAACACTGTCTGAACATATTTACAATTTTAAAGCAGCCTTGCTGTCATTTCTAGGATACAGCACGAGGGTTAATATAATACAGTTTATTGCTCTCTTCTGCCCTCTAGTGGCAGGAAACTGATTTAATCTCTGTAATACGTTAACGAAAAGCTTTTTGTTCCCCCGAGCAAAACTATACAGTATGTATAAACTAGTATTAAGAACCAGGACTGAACAGAAAGAAAGGAGGAAAGGGGCTGTAAGGAAAGTGCGAAGAAATAAAGGATGACATGGTAAAGGAAGAAAGAGAGAAAGAAAGAGAAAGGATTTAAATAAAATGAAACAAAAATGAAGGAACTAAGAAGTTTTTCAAATACAAAAAGTATTTAGGAGTTAGAAAAAAACAACACACATGACTGAAAAAAATATGCAAAGGAATGATGATGATAATGAAGGGTGATGATGATGATTGTTTATTAATAGTCATTTTTAAAAATAAAATAGATGAGCAGTAAGTTGCACATAAAATAGGCAACAACAAAAAAAGACAACAAACGATAATAAAAAAGTAAATAAACACAAGAATGTAAAGAAATATGTACAATTTAAAAAACTACAAAAAAAGAACCATCAAAGAAATAAAATATTTACCCCATTTCCAAAACATCATTCAATAATCAGTTCTGAATATCCAGAAGAAGATTAAACCGCCCAGCTCCAGAGCTCTGTGTTAAAGCTCACATGTTGACTGAATTAACCTTCCAAAGGGAGATCTTCTACATAACGTGATCAGTTTAGACACGTCCTATTGTATATCATGAGGTTTACTCAGAACTGTTTAAAACTCAAAACATTCTATACATTCTTTATCTTTTCCAAAACATCTATATCCTGAATAGTTTAAAGTTTTTTAATACGTCAATAAAAAAGTATTGCAAAAGCATTTTAATGACATCTGCATGGACAGTTCCTTCTTTCTTTCTTTTTTCTTGCTATTTATTTATTTATTTTTCCTCTACTTTTTCCTCTTCCTTCCCCTCCTCTCCTTTGGGTGGATTTTACGATCCCAAAAATATATGTACAATTTCACGCTACGCTGAAGCCTGATGATGGTAATGGATTTTAAAATAATAATAAAAAGACATGAATAGATTAATATTACATTAATGTGAATATTAATATTTATTTATAATATTATGTTATTTTGTATTATAATTTTTTTAATTATAATACATGATGCATGTTAATAAATATCTATTATCACAATTCTTCCATTCTGTTTAACACTCACTCCTGCATCCGGCTGCTATTTCCACCTCTAATCTAATCTAATCTAATCTAATCTAATCTAATTCACACTGTAGTCTATTTTTTGTTATGGTTTAATTTTTGCACACACATATGCAAGAAGTAAATACTTCATTCTTTTTATGATAACACATATGCACCTAAATGTGTTGCCTTATTATTGCTAATGTTTATTTCCTTCTGCGATCTCCACACAAATTCCCCGAGCCCCACAGACGTGTCTCAACTCCTCACATCTGATTGTTGTTCAGTCTGAGTGTAGACTGTCTCAGAGACACACACCCGGGACTCCTGAACCCCCTCGTCTCTACAGTTAACAGAATTATACTTGAGTTTACATTAAAGAGTAAAACATGAGCGTAGTGACGCGCTGCTCGAACCCTGGGCTTCTAAACACACCGCCATGCTGAACTGAGATCTGTAGAGAAGAACTCTGTGTTGTGTTGTCAAAGATGTGTGTGTGCGTGTGTATGTGTGTATAAAATTCCTAATAAATGTAAATGTACATTGTCAAAATCAAAATGTTTCTGTTTCTGACACTTTGAAGAAAACAGAAATAACAATACAGAGGCTGTTTGTTTTATTTTCCATGTGACCTTCTAACGTCCTTCACAGTCTGTAAATACTGTAACACCATCTCTAATCCAAATCCACTTACCCAGATTAAGTGTTCCAGATTATTTGTCTCAGCAGCGTATATTTAGAATGTTACATTAATTTGTGTTATTTTATAAAGCTACATGAACACACACACACACGCACACACACACACACACAGAGCACAGGATGGATAAATCAATAAACAGAGAAGAGGACCTTTGCTCTGGTTGGTTGGACTGACTTTAGGCCACTTTGTGACAGTGGGGTGAAAGCACATAACCCGCCGGTCGATGGCTTTAGCAGTGGGGGACGAGGAGGAGGGGGAGGAGGGGGAGAGGTGCTGTTCTTCCCTCATCATTCTATCTAGAACCTCATTTGGATCAGAGACAGACAGAAATGCAGGCTGTGTTTGTGGCTCTCCTGCTCGCTGGCGTGGGTCTGATCCACGCCGGGCCTCTGCCTGCAGAACCGCTCCTCCAGACCCAGGAGAACTTTGACTTGGACCGGGTAAGAGGCTCTACACACCAACTTCATTACATACAAAATGAATCAATAAAAACAATAAATGTGAACAAGTGTATAAAATTCAATAATTATCCATTAATAAATGTTGTTTAAATATCTAACGATGCTAACGTCTTAGATTGGTTGTGAGACTAAACATTTATGAATATAAATCCATATACTGTATATAATTTTATACATAAAATAGCATTTTTTTCTACTTTAATGCAAAAATTAAATGACTAATATCATATTTATCTTTATTTTATACCACAAATTACAGAATATTAATGCGAACATATGTTTGTGTAAATTACTGTTACAAACTTTTTTTTATTTTAAATAAAATCTAAAATAAATGTAAATTTTTTTTTATAAAATCTCCAAAAAATACCACAATCCAACCTGAGTACTGATTTACAGAATTTAGTTATTCCTAGTACTGCTACTAGCTAACTAGCTAGAATAATAATGCAGCCTCGATTAACACTTTCCTAGTTTGCTAAAATTATTAATAAAATGTTTGGGGAGCACTTATTCTAAACAAACGAACAAATAAATAAATACTGTCCGGGTGATGTTAGCTAGCTAGTAACTAAACATTGTGGCTTTTACGCTAGAGACTAGCTACAGTAGCTACAGTAGCTATCATCTACACCACAGCTACCTCCTGAACCACAACAGCTTAATACTTTGGAAACACAAAACTGTAGAATCTCTGTTTGTCAGGAATAACACACGGCTGTACACACTCAGGCGTCCTGTGTGCTAATCAATAGCTGCAGTGATTTTTCCTGTTAAAAACCAGAAAAATCCTTCGTCCCTGATCAAAGAGCAGAACCTGTTTACACACCAGTCTTACACAATATCCATGCAAATACACAAGGTTTTTTTCACAAGTATATTGTTTTTTCGACAATATTTTTTAAAAATACAAATTAGCAAATTTGGCATAGAAATACAGAATAAAATTTGTAAAAATCACAAAAAAATAGGATGGGATATAAAGGAAGTAAAAAAAAAAAGGTTTATTTTTATTTTCATATGTCAAATTTTTTTTTGCATCAATATGTGACTTCATTTATGATCTCATGCTTCAAACATTTTTTTCCTTTTGAAGTCATCTGTTTTACACTTTGAAAATTTACAATTCATTTTTGAAACATTCACTCAGTCTCAAGTCACGTGTTTAACCGGACGTTGCATCATCTGATTTTTCTGAAAATCATGAGAAGAAAAGTACATTCTAAGATTTCTTTTCTTTAATTTCTTTATATATGATGTCGTGAAATGACAAATTGTTTTAACATGTTTGACACCGTTCCCGTATATTATTGTTTGTAGCACAAACAATCGATTAAAGGAATTCAATTTAAATTTAATTATTAACATGACATTAAAGTGTGTTTAAGGGGTTTAAAGGCGTTTTTGTATTATTTAATTGCTAACACTAGATAAAAAATAACTGCTACTATTAACTCTCATTTAAAAGAAAAAAACATTTTAAATATTGTCTGATTTTTTTTTTTAGCACATTTATAGTGATTAAATGCAAGTGGTGTAAATGTGTAGTCTAGCTTTAGGTCACTAATGGATATCTCTGAGCTAACTAACACTTACACACGCACACACACACACACACACACACACGTGTCAGCCATGTTGTTTTGTGGGCAGTTCTTAGGGAAGTGGTATGACATCGCCTCGGCCTCCAACTGCCCCTGGAGAAACAAACACAAAGGAGATTCTCCGATCGGATCTCTGGAGCTGCAGCACAGCAGCGACACTCCAAACGCTCTGAGCATGACCCGCATCATGTCCCGGTACACACACACGCACGCACGCACGCACACACACACGTGCCTTATTTATCCTATTCCACAAACATTTCCCAACAGTTCAATTTTCCAATCTTTTTATCCCTTTATAATTACTCTTAATGTTATATCGTGCTATAAGTTCAAGCTTAGAGTGTTACAAAGCACTAAAACTGGAGACTCCTTCCTCCTTTATTCTCTTTACTCTCAAAGCTGCTGTTTAAATAATCAACACCTTCTGACCAATCAGAATCCAGACTGTGTTTGTAAATGATGTTGTGGTGATTTTCATCATAGGCGTGGCGAGTGTAAGATGATCACTGGTAATTACATGAAGACTGAAACTACAGGAAGATTCTACTACCACAGCGTCAGTGAGTGAAAACGCTAAGCTCGTGATTACAGAATAAAACAGGAATAAAAGTTATGATCTAAAAGCAAAAGCTATAAAAAAAAAAAAAAGCTATAATCTGATCATGGTTGTGGTTCTGTACAGAATGGTCAGCTGACGTGGATGCGTACGTGGTGCACACGAACTACGACGAGTACGCGCTGGTGGTGATGTTCAAGCAGCAGCGTGGAGGAAACAAGACCACCTCGGTCAAACTGTACGGTGAGGAGACACTGATCAGTTACAGCTTCAGTAGAGTGCAGCACAGAAGGAGTCTGTGATTCAGACTTGCAAGTCAGCTGTGAGTCGACTCTTTGAGTCATCTGTCGATACGATTCAGTTTTTTTATATTTCTTTTTGTGTCAGCTCTTTTCGTCTCTTTGTCACGTCTTTGAGAGTTTTTGAGTCGCCTGTGTGAATTAGGTGTTTGAGTTGCTTTTAGTCGACTCTATAATTTAGCTCCTTGAATTAGTTCTTTAAGTTTCAGAACTGACTTGCATATACAAACCTGAAGATCTCTCCAGATGTAAGCAGTGATGGTTTTTGCTTATTTCATTCCTCCATCCTCAGTAACTGTGTGTCTCTATATTACATTAGAAAGTGATAAAATGACAGACGAGCGTTAACGTTGTACGTCAGTGTGCGTGATGGACTGTTAGTGGGAAACATCAGGTGAAACTGAGGTTTTGTGATGTTTGCTGCCCCAACAGGTCGTAAGAAGGAACTGCGGCCTACACTGATCGAGGACTTTAAGACCCTGGTGGCGGAGCAGGGAATGAGTTCTGATACCGTCTCTATTAAACAGAACAAAGGTATAAAACTGTACAGTTCCCATCAGAGATGGTTTGGTTTATCTTCACAAAATGTCCTATGTCGTCCTAAGATTGTACTACGGTTGTACTAAGGAAGCACATTGAGCCCTTTAATGTTGTTTTTATTTATTTAAACAGTTTTATTCTTTAACAAATGTGAATTATTATAGGTTACGTATTTACTATGGTATATATCTGATTCTTTCTCTTCAGGAGATTGTGTTCCAGGACAAAAAACAGCTCCAGTAACCGAGGTTCAGGTATTTTTAAAAAAATCGATTAATTGCTTCTATTTTCTGTCCCACTGATTCTGTAACCTGTATAGCTGATATCAAAACGTCGTTTCTTAATAAATGAAAAGTAAGCACTGTGGCTAATTATTGATCAAATCCCATAATGCTTTGCACGTCCTGTGGCTGTGGCTGGGTCTAGCCGAAGACGAGACGATCGGTGGTGCTGCCTCCGTCTGATGAAGGTTCTGCAGATGGAATGCCTATGTTTAAAGGAGAAAGTGAGTGAACACACACACACACACACACACACACACACACAAAGGGATTTAGACATGCTGGTTTGATTAGACATCAAACACACTTTGCACACTAGGCTCCTGTATAGGTACCCCAGACCCTGGTCCATGTTTCGGGATGCTCCAGCGTTTCCACTACAACTCCTCCATCATGGCGTGTCAGATGTTTCAGTACGGAGGCTGCATGGGCAACCAGAACAACTTCGTGACTGAGAAGGAGTGTCTGCAGACCTGCCGCACTGAAGGTGTGTGTGTGTGTGTGTGTGTGTGTGTGTGTGGTATAATAGTGACAGAAGAGTGTGATGAAGCGGAGTTACTGTTACCCTAAAGTTGACTACACATCTTTATTTATTAATCTTCAGTGAAGTGTCAGATTTCCTGTTGTCACTTACGTTACAGCAGCTGTAAACACCTCGATTCACACCATTAATCAGAATCATTTCACACTGCGTGGCGAGAGCTGGTCATGATAGCGACACTCTGATTTATTTAGCAGATCAGCGGCCATGTGTCTTATTTATTATTTTTTTTATAAACCCTGGTTTATTATTTTATTAAAACTAGAGCTGTGCGATTAAATTGATTGTGCATTTTAATCAACCTTTGATTGTAAATTTGATAAATTGAATCAATGAGTTTTAGATTTTTAGATTTACACTTTTTCAACAATTTATGGCTTTGCTTGGGACCTTATACAGTATTTAACCACTTAACAACAACGCAAAGTTACACAGCATTTCAGCGTTTATCAGATACTTTTTGTAGTTTTTGGTTTTGAAACATAGCTGCTTGAGACGATTCAGACAGTGACCTTTAGTTAGGTGAATCTCACCTTCTCTCACCTGTCCAGCTGCGTGTCGCCTCCCGATGGACGCCGGTCCGTGTAAGATGACGCTTCAGTTCTGGGCTTTCAACTCGATCAACGGAAAGTGTGTGTCCTTCACCTACGGAGGATGTGAGGGCAACGGCAACCGCTTCTACACACAGAAAGAGTGTGAGGAGTACTGCGGTGTCACCAGAGAAGGTACACACATGCGCGCGCACACACACACACACACACTTATACACTAATATACGCACGTATCAATTTTATAAGTAAATTAATATGTATAGTTGAGTGCAAAATTTTGTGCCCCCTCAGTTATATCAACACAAACAGAAATTCAGCAAATATTACAGAAACTGTGAAAATTATACACCCCCTGACCAAGAGCTCATTTAAGGAATTAAACGTTTTGAAGCCCTCGAGCAGTTCAGGAAATCAGCCCTCACACACACTAAACCTGAAACTGTTCAGATTTCTGTAGAAGCAGATAACAGAACATAAACATTCTATTAATCCATATTACTGTCACATTCACTGTTTGGACTCTTGCACTGATATTATAATATATTTGCATTTACATTTGTCATGTAATAAAGGAATCTTTACTACACTTACTAATTTACACTCAACTCAAAAAAACTGGATTGTATTTTCTTAGATGCTGGTATGAAAAATACTACATGTTTATATGTATTTTGTGTGTGTGTGTGTGTGTGTGTGTGTGTGTGTGTGTGTGTGTGTGTGTGTGTGTGTGTGTGTGTGATATTTCAGGTGATGAAGAGTTCCTCAAGGTGTAATAATGGAATGCCAGGTAGCTCAGCCTTTTTTTCCCCCACTTTACTGTAGAAATCATGCCGAGATGGAGACACTCAGCCTCAGCACTGGTTTTAAGAGATAGATTCTGCTGATATAATTCTCTGAAATTAAATATTAAATTATTATAATATATCGTAGGAGATTGACTAAAACTATTTCACGTTAGCTGTATGAGAGAAAGGAGTAAATCATATCCAATGTGTTATTTCACACTGAAGCTACGCTGCTGGTTGTTTGATGGATTTAAAGGAATAAAATATTACAAACTAACAAACCAAAAAATCTTTCCTGCCATTTCTTTATGTTGAACAATAAAAATATTTTCTCTGTAGTGTGTTAAGTTGCAGTGATTTAGGGGCGGGGTTATGTATGAAGTGGCTTAATGATGTCACTTAACACACTTCACTGGATTGAGCCTCTCACGTCTGATATGCAGAACTGGCAGAAGAATACAAAGTCCAAGTCCTCACCTAAGGATGTTCTCCAGTACAAGTAGAAGTACCACTTGAAATTGGTACTCATGTTGAAGTACTAAGTGCTCTAAGTGCAAAGTGTAGAAGAGAAATGTAGACTTTAAGTACAAGAGTACAACTACTCCACAAAGAAACGGATTTTTCTGATTATCTCTCTGCCCGAGTTACTGATGATTTTTTTAAAAGTAGTTTAATGAATGTTTTAATGAAAGTCTAGTAGAGACTAAAACAAATAAAAAATTTACATTAGTTAAATGAACGGCAGGTAGCATCGTTAGCGTCTTTCATTACTTCAGTAGCTTATTTGCTACCATTTTTACCTTGTATCACACAAGTAGTTTTCCAAATTAAACATGGACATACCGCAAGTAAGCAGAGCACAATAAGGTTAATCAAATCGCCAAAACTATATCAGTTTGTTATTTAAAAAAAAATTGTTATTTGTGTAAAACACAAACCAAACCAAGTGCACTTATTTGGGACACTTGAAAAAGAAGCCAGAAGAATCAGCAGGCCATATTTGCCATCAATCACTTTAGTGACCAAAAAACACACAGCTCTCTCATAAGACCTGCTAGTAGGACTGCAACTAATGATTATTTTGATAATCAATTAATATATTGATTATTGAAACGTTTAATCCATGAACCTGATTACTGCTGTCACATGTACTCAATAGTCTTTATTTAGCTCTTAAATTTACCCTGAGGTTGTTTTGTGCATGTGGTAACTAACAATCAAGATTATAAAGAAATCTTAATTTAAAAAAAAACTGTTTTTAATGAGCTTTCCTGATGAAACAAAATCTAGGAATGCTGAAGGCATCCAGAAAATGCATGAATCTCCTTTTGAACAGTTGATATTGAGATGTGTCTGCTACTTCTGCTCTGTAAAGACTTCATAACGCCTCTAATCTGAGGTGCT
>JAQQZT010000009.1:26677770-26690413 GCA_030068275.1 Clarias platycephalus | reverse complement strand
TCTCTCTCTCTGTGTGTGTGTGTGTGTGTGTGTGTGTGTGTGTGTGTGTGTGTGTGTGTGTGTGTGTGTGTGTGTATATACTAGAATAAGGGAATGATGAAGGTTATGAGACGGATCACTAGGCCTAAAAAAGAAGAATACTTTATGTCGAGGTAGCTGATGCAGAGATCCATAACACACACACACACACACACACACCAGAGGGAATGTGTGACGGTTTTACAGGATTTCAGGAGATAAATATGGAGATAAATAGCATTCTGACGCTCCAGCACACCTGGGCTGATGTCATGGTGACGTCACACAGGTGCGAGGAAAAAGCATGCACGCGGACTACAGCTTTAAAAACGAAACGTCTAAAAAGAGTGCAAGGATACAGAATGCCACAAAGTCACAATTTAGAGGGGACGATGAGCAGCTTATTTCCCCTAAACTCCAATTTAATCACGGACTTTAAAAATAATAAAACATAGATGCATCATCATGACCATCATCATCATCACCAATGTACCTTCATAAATTAGAAGCCCAGCCTGTATTTCACAGTGATGACCAAGATGGTAAAATTAAAGAGAAGAAAAACAACAAACAAACCAAAAAATACTGAGAAATTGCTAAAGTGTACTCCAAACGCAACTTTCCTGACGTGAAAAGCGAAAAGCAGCAGTTTTTTAGTTCTCTCTCTCTCTCTCACACACACACACACACACACACACACACCTCTATAGCATGTGCTGTAGGTGACTGCAGGACGCACTGGACTACTCTGATTTAGAAGTAAAGCTATGATGTACAGTACTTTCACTTGAACTCCACGTGCTGTTATTTATAGACATTTTGTTCTGAATATTATTTAGACGCGTTTAGAATTAAATGCTTTAACTGATTGCAAAACAACGAGAACAACAACAGAACCAGATGGAATTTCAGGTTCTCAGGAACAGTGTTGACCCCAAAAAAGAATAAATTCCCTTTTCCAGCATACCTCAAGTGCTATCCATCCATCCGTGGTTTCATTTTTTGTCCAGTAACTTTGAGGAGCAACGGGTCATCCATCAATCCTTCCAGAAAATTTTTTTATGAGTCTGATGTTTCTGGAACAATCAATTAAAAAAATTCTGAAAAACTAAAATAAAAAAGCTTTAGTACCAAACCGATGCACTGATGATTTAGGAGTTAGTTAGAGGACATGTGATCCGTTTGAACCCCAGCCGGCTCCATGGCGCTTATTTGGTTTTAGGTGAATAAACTGAAGCGCGCTGTCTGAAGTTTTGGCCAGAAGGAAAGTCTGTGGTTCGTCTTTTTGAGAGAAGGAGAGAGGGGGGAGAGGGAGATCCTGCATGCATCACCGCGCTCCGTTCGAGTACTTGGCCTTGGTGATGAGGTACAGCACGATGTCCTGGTGGCCCCCGAACGCGGCGATGTGCAGCGCGCTCCAGCCCTCGCGGTTGGCGAGCCGGATGTCCGCCCCGAACTTCACCAGCAGCTTGACGAGCTCCAGGTTTCCGTCGATGACCGACTGGTGCAGCGCGGTCTGGCCCTCGGGTCCGAATGAGTTGACGTTGAACTCGCAGCTGCTCATGTTCTGCAGCAGGGAGTGCAGCTCCTTGGTGTTTCCGCGGCGCACCGCCTCCTGGAACACCCGCTGCGGCGCAGAGCAAGTGGACACGTCCGCCTGGCTCATGGTGCAAACCTGGGGCACGGGGCAGGAGGAGGATCACGAGGGGCTCTGCGCGGGGAGATGGAACTGTGCAGGAACTGATGATGATGATGATGATGGAGGAAGAGTATAGGAACGTGATGTGATATATTCCTCAAAAAAAAAAAAAAAAAAAAAATATATATATATATATATATACGTGTATATATGACACCGGTGGAACCCCGATCCAGACGCGAAGCTCCACAAAAGTGTCTCAATAGCAGCACCAGGTTTATATGGCAGATTAATTTATAAAAATAAAAAAAAATCTTAGCAGCAGTAATGTAAATGCAGTTTATTTCCAAAAAAAAATTATGTAATATATTAAACGCACTCCTCCGTATTCTTCTTCACCGCTCAGCTTGCAAGCAGCTCTTACATTCCCAGCCTGCGCCACAGAAACAAACAAAAAAAAAAACCACATAATTATTCAAGCACTTAAAAAAAAACGTATTTTATTAGTTACTGAACATTAACTACCTGTAACTGTAGCCGCGTTTTGCTGTTGTTGCTGTTTCGGCTTTCGCTCGAGCGGTGCGACTCGTTCCCATATACCTGTGCGCGTGTCTCCCCGAGCGGGTCCCAGCCGACGTCTGACTATCCAGACGCTGCGCGCGCGCGATTATTTCAGAAGCGCTCATTTGCATAACAATGAGCCTCTACAGGCGCGAGGGGTAAGGAGTAGGAGGAGCCGCGAGAAGCTGATTGGACGCGGGCTTCCGCTTGCTTTCGGGGTGGGCGGGGCTTGTTTGGGTTTAAAAACCCAGAGAGGCGTGGCTAATAGTGCGGAGGAAAAAACAGCAAAGCAGGGCGAAAAATATTCCCACCAAATGAAAAAACAAAAATCAGAGACCTAATGGACGAATAATACTAATATTAATAATAGAGAATATGCACGAGATATTTATTCCAGCTCTTCATATAGCGTAGTGCAAATGTTTTAACACCCTTAAGAAGCATTCATAAAATATCATATATCTTTCTGATGTTGTAGACAAACTATAAAGAGCAGCTTTTGATCACCTAGAAACTCCACTCTACTAAAAGTTGGTGTCTGTACTGGTTCCTTGTTGTAAGAGTGGACCCGTATGCACGTGTTGTACCTCCTCAACCTGAGGAGGTGCATGAGGTCCAGGGGCATCTCCAGAAGGTCCATGGGGTTCTTTGTTTTATTCAAAAAGTAAAAGAAAGGTAGAAATACAGTAACACCGCTCAAGTGATAAACACAGTTCCCTTTATCCCCGAGGCTGCTCGTGTCATCAGAAATAGTGTTAATACTCGAAATGCACACGTACAGGTGAGACTTGGAGCAGAACCGAACCCGGGACAACAAAGAAACAGTTGCAGTTTTTAAAAAGGGGAATTTATTTGAAAATAAAGCGAAAAGATAGATCTGTTTCGTTGGTTTCTACAGCGTGTGTGTGTGTGTATGTGTGTGTGTGTGTGAGAGTGTCGCAGCTGTTTACACTCACAGGAACCTAAACAACAAAACACTTGCTCGGCTTCCGGTGCGACCACAGGCTGAGGTGCGCGCACAGTCACGCGCTACCGTGGGAACAGGACGCATACACAGACACAATTTGGCGTGGACCGCTACACAGACACACACACACACACACACACACGAGTGCGCGCCGTTTGCTCCGTGTGGCGGTGCGGTAACCGGCTCTGATCCTCAACCGCGGGAGGAAAAAAACGCGACTTTTCTCTTCCGGCCTCATTAAACTGCTCGAGCTGTAAAATCTCTACAGCAGCAGAAGCTCCGAGCCGCCCGCCGTCTGCTCTCCTGAGTCTCTCTCTCACACACACACACACACACCTACCTCTCGGAGCCAGAATCACTGACATCAAAACAGCACATTTTAGGGCTGTGTGTGTGTGTGTGTGTGTGTCTTTGTTCTATAGGAATGTGTAAATGAACACACGCAGTAAACTTAACATTTGCAACAATACATTTCTTCAAACGTTCAGAAAAAGAAAAAAAAAGAGTCGTTCACTTAATCTGCACCTTTGCTTGTCACTGAAGTGCCCTAAAGAGTACACACGTTCTGCTTTTAATATTTCTGTAGAAATCTCCATCAAGGTGCACTTGTGCTCTAACAGGTTCCAATGTTCATTTGTAAAGGTCGCCATCACTTTTCCAACTGAAAGCACATTTCCAAGTGAAATCTACAGATGCATGGAATGGTACACTTTATTACAGTGTTGTAGTGCATTGGCTACTTGTGGAAAATGTTTAAATTCATCATTTAATCTCAATTAAGTTACATCTTCCTGCTTCACTCATTCCTCACATTGTGAGAAAAAAAAATAATACTATACAGGAAATGTCCAATAATGAAGCCATTTGGAGTTTAGCTTTTGCTTCCCAGCTTGAGCAAAAGGTGCAGGTATCTGGTCTGACCAGGAGGTGAATGAACAAGTGAGAAAGATCCCTCCCTTTTTTTTTTTTTTTCTGTGAAAATATTTTCCAACATGCCACTACAGAGACACAGATTAGCAGACAGAGTTTTAGCGCTAATCCTGATGGGTTGATGGAATTCTCTATAGTGCAATACGAGTTCAGAAACCAGTAACCTGCCTCAAGGCCTTCCCCTTCCATCCTTCCTGTGATGCATTGTGGGTTAGGTTAGTGCAAAAATAATCTAGCGCTCCACTACTTTCAAATCAACATTTAGAAATGTATGTGATTTTCATACATGTAAAGTTTTTCACTACTTAATTTACATTGGTTTAAACTCACCTTATTGGCATATTGGTTTATTTTCATTCTGGTTTCAGATCATTACCCACTATGCTGTTCGACTACCTCAGTCTCTCTCAGTCCTTTAGTCGTTCCAGCTCGCTCATTTACAAAGCTTCTAAATTTTCAGGCTAATCCCACCTTCAACACCATCACACAAGTCACCTCACCGACCGCTAACTAGCCATGTCGATAATAACTAGTTCATGTGTCTGTAATTTTCAAAATGCTAGCTGCATTACATCCTGCAACTATGAGTCCAGGGTTTGCACCAATGTCAATAGGAGTTTTTTTAATTTATTTTTTTTATTTAATTTAGGAGCTAACAATGAAATCTAACTGACATAGTTGACAATGTTTCTCCTGTAGAACCTCAGGGCTAGCAATAACAATGACTTTAGAGCAACACACAATTGCTAAATTCTCACAGAAATAACTAAATACACAGAACTAGAAAACAAATCAACATTTAGACATATTTACAGAATCGCTAAACACGTCACAGACATTTAACAATAAACCTATTTACTGTGGTTCAGGGTGGAGTTTTGCTTTAATTATTTCAGCAAACGCAATCCATCACCATTTAAGAAGATTAGATGCGTCTTTGTCAGCGTGAGCTGAACAAACAGCTACACAATCTGAGACAGATGAAATGAGACAAAAGATATAATGGATTTTTAAAGAATTTCGTGCTAGGGTTATACATTGTTCAGTTCTCATTCATTTTTAATGGCTAACAGATGAACGCATGAGTGATCGTCCATAGAAAAACAACAGAGATGTGATCTGTATAAAGCACAAATGATAACCTAATATGTTATAAAATAAATGACAGCTCTGATATCACATGATTCAAAAAAAGTCCAGAAGTCAAGGACAAAGACGAGCTATTAAAAATTCATAAAGTTCATTACACAGCTGTTCTGGTTGCTTTCTTTTGCCACACCTTATTAACTTCAGTTATAAAGTTTCAGGGCTTATTTACTCAGCACCCAACAGACCACTGATGTTTTGCTTTTGTGACTTAGTAATTAGTATCCTTTGTAACTCACATTCTATAAATACACACCCACTTAGGTTTGAAAATGCAGTTGGAAGGATGTGATATATTTTTATTAGGGCTATGTGGAACAGAGCGATGGTCATTTGACCCTTTAAAAAGTTCCAAAGTAGCTATACATCTGTAGTTTTTCGTAAAAAAAACTGGGTTTTACGAAATAAGCAAAATTATTTGAAAAATAAAGTAACAGCGTTGAAAATGTCATCAGTGAGAATCTGGGCAGGTATTTACAGTAGGCTATGTAATTTTTATGGATAATTTTGGGTGATATTAACTTCCATGACTTGCTAACGATATTAGCATTATAACCCCAGTGGAAAACTAATAAAGCAGGTTTTAGGTTCTGAACATGTCTGTCTACATCTCAAAGTGTTGTGGGCTGTAGGTTCTTCACAAAACTGTGCATGCTTAGAAGTAACATACGCAGTAATCCTACGCAGTAACATAACGTGCGCAGTGCTGTTAAGTTGTGATTCTCAAGGTTTTAAGATTTTCTTATTCAGTTGAAGTTTCGGCAGGTTCTAACAGTGTTTTGGTTTATGGCCGTTGATTACAGGGAGACACTCTTTTGTAGAATCTATAAAATGTTTAACCTAGTTCATAATCACAAAGATATAAAGAAATGGAAATATGATAATTTCTTAAACCTTTTAAATGCTTGGCTTGTTTTCCAGTATAGATAAAATAAGACACAAAAATATTAATTTCTGGGACTGTGAGGGTACAAAATAAATATGACGCAGACGTATAAAAGTGACATTTTTGTTTTGAAATGTGCATGACTTGCGGCATTGCAAGAAACCAGAAGAATTGCTGAAGATCAATTTATACAATAATATATGAAGTGTATAATAATTATATGATCCTTCTTTCAAACTGCAGTCCTTTATGACCTAGACTTTAAAAGTGTTCGGTGCCACTTCACGTGATTTAGCTTACAGAATTCCTTTTTATTTATTTACTGTTATCTTTGACTCTTTCACATTTGTCAGAATGTTTCATGTTAAACATGACAAAATATTTGAATCATTGTGTTAACAGTTAGCCATTTATCGAGATACTGTGTTAGCCATTAAATTGAGGTAAAATACAAGACATTTTTAAGAAAGAAGAAAGACATTTTTAGCTATTTGGGATTGTTAAATTGTTGAGGCAAAATGGGTGAGGAAAAGCTGTATAAGTTTATACGTCCAACGTAAACCAGTGTTTAATATTAAACATCATAAAGCAAGAAAAAAAAGTCAGGTGCCGTTAAAAAGCATTTATTCCCTAAAATCCGCCATTTTTAAGCCCCTCCCCTCCCCCCTTCAGCGCGGGAAGAGCTGGAGGGGGCGTGGCGTAGCGGACGGGGCCTCCACGAATACCGACCTGATATCGAAGAGGATTCTGAGGAACGCGGGTGACGTCATCGCGCATGGGCGGAGCCCGGGAGCCACCACGTGTAGCAGGAGCGTGGGAAAGAGGCGAGCTTTTCTTCCCAGTGAAGAAAGAGAGAGGATCGGGTGACAACGGCGCAGAAAAAGGCCAGGCTGATCCGGGACAGGGGCTGAACCGAGCTCACACACACACACACACACACCTCACTAGAGTATTTCAGGCATGGTGTAAGAGATACAGTTACAGCAAATACTTATATTCAGGTTTAAAGAAGATAAATGTATAGGTTGAGTTTTTGAAAAGCCCCCCCCCACCTCTCTCACACACACTTTGGAGAGAAAATCAGTGTTGAAGAATCTGTGCAGCCCATCCTGCTTTCAAGCTTGCGAAACAATCTGGCACGATTCACGAGCCAAATGGCTTGAATTCAGCTCTTACAGCAGTTAAATAAACACAGAGAACATAAATAATTCAATACCTGAGGTTTGTCTTTCAAATCATAACCCAATAAACACGCAGCTAATTGAATTGTGTTGTGAGGAACATTATACCATCGAGAGGAGGAATGTAGATCTCCGTCTTTGCCTGAGCTCTGATATTAAAGGGTTCTACATATTATATTTAAGGTTGTTTTCACACTATTCATGACTGAATTGAAGAACACTGAATTGAATTTCTGAGAACACTTGACCCCAAGGTCTGAGTGATTTTGATCAGCGATAACACAATCGTCTTGCACTCGAGGACCGCGCACGAGTCCTTTTGAAGAGGACAGACTGAATCAGCTGATTGTACCCGAGAACGAAAGTAGATAACAGTTTAGACGCAACGTCATCAGTGCCGTCTGTCTCCCCAAAACCTCAGTGTTCATATAGCAGGCATCAATCTTATCAATAATATTACGCATAGCGTGAAGGTTAGCTTCCTAGTTCTCTTCTTCTCTTGTGTTTAATGACTTGGAAACGACCCTGGGGTCCAAATGTGAAAATGCCCCAAGGGTTCTCATGGAGGAACAAAGGATCCTAAATACCCATATTAACCTTAATGTGAGGCTTAAAGCAGTGACACATTATCCATGTTAAATAAATCATTTGATGTGTAGGTGATTGATTTATGAGAGTTAAACATAGAACAGATCAACATGTTCGAAGTTTTGGAAGTTACTCACGTTAAACTGCTACATTCATACAAGTAAGAAGCCATAAAAAAAAGTGTACAGCTAGCAATAAAGAAATGTATTATTGCTAAAAAATTGTGTTAAAAAAAGCCATACAGATGGCTGTCTATTTGAATGTATAATTACACTGCTGTATTAAAATACTAATAAAAGAGTCACTTTTCTGTGTAATGAGTGTGTTAGCATTATTATTATTATTATTATTATTATTATGTGACCTTCATTAAAGGTGTGTAATTTTGTTACATTTTCCAACACCTTGCAAAACGGTATTTTTTTTTTTTTTGGTCCTTTAAAAAAAAAAAAAAAAAAAAACTGAAGTTCAGGCGATTAGCTGATAAGATGTTCTGGACGAGTGCTACAGGTATCTGCACATTGAGCTCAAAACCATTTTGTATAAACAGAAGTTTGTGCCGAAATCATTTTTGTCTGTGGGAAGAAGAACAGGCCAAAAATATATATATAAATAAATAAATAAATAATGTAAAAAATGAAATAAATCAGGATAAAACTACAGTCAGGTTCCCATCGAGCACAGCGGAGACGCGGCCCTGAGAGAAGTTCTCTGCAACACAGAGGGGAATAAACTCATTAATCCGAGAGTGAAAAGGTTTTTGTTTTTACACTAAAAACTAAAATATGCGGTTAAAATCTGTCTCATGTTTCATGTCTCAACTTTTATTTCCTGAAAATATTTTGCCCAGAGCTAAAAATTGAGGAAGGACTTAACATGTAAAGCTATATTTATGATTACGCCACAGTTTGTGTTGCAAACCGCATCGCGCTACTTTCTCACACATGCTTGAAACCAGAACTCTGTCACGGACGCTGCTCACACAGCTATCCATATTGCTTAACTCTCTCTCTCTCTCTCTCTCTCTCTCTCTCACACACACACACACACACACACACACACACAGCTACAATTCTACAGATTTCACCAAAAAATTTAGCTATTGTTCAAAACACAGACCCTGGCCAGTGTCACTCAGAGATAAAGCTGTGTTTTAATTGCATACGAACAAAGCGTAACAAAAAACACATGTGAATATTAAAAAAAAAAAAAAAAAAAAAGCAATTGTAAAACAGTTTTATAAAATAACGAGGCGTCAGTAATGATCCGGTGCATGCGGAACGACTGAGACACACCCGCAGATTATTACACACGTGAGCTGGTGTGGTCGAAAAAACAGAAACCCAGCCTATAAAAACAAAAGTGAGGAGAGCTACACCTTACACACAGGATGGAAATATACCGAGAACCGCCGACGTGGTCACATGGTCACGTCGTCAGGCGTAAGGTGCAGTTCTGTAATCTCCACTGAACTAATAAATACAGAGCTGCAACACGGGGGAAAAAAACAACAGAATTTTATAATAAAACATACGTCTTTAGGCTACTTCTCTTTTCCAGATGTGTGCCATGACAAAGTAGGAAAACTTAATATTTAGCAGCTATACCTGCTTTTCTTTAACTGACTCATTTAAACAGTCCTGCATGATTCCTTTCGGGTTTCTACCGACTCCCAACTTGACCAAAGAGGTCAGAGTTCACCCAGACAACCCCGAACGCATCAGCGTCCTTTCCCCTTCAGTGAATCTGCTTTTCCGCTTGATGAATTTACTGTCCGTTAAAGCCTGGTTTAAGCTAATCCTCTGTGTGTATATATATTCTTTGGCCATACTGGGACTTGAACTCACAAAATCCTGGCTCTTGGTGTTACTTTTCACGAGTTCATGCTTCAGCGTTTCCCCTCCCCGCCCCCAGGCTCAGTGCCTCCTGGCGGCCGTCTCCTCGTCTGTGAGGTTCAGGACGTCCTGGAACTGAGCGAGCGCCCGGTCGAAGTGTGTTCCCTCCCAGAACACTTTCCCACAGCGCGTGCAGATGAAGTACTCGGGGATGCGAGTGAGCAGGCCGGGAGGAACCGTCTCCAGCTGTACCTCAGCGCCGCTGCTGAACCTGAAGGAGCGAGCGTCGAGGGACGAGCGAGGGGCCCAGCGGCTGTGAGGGGCGAAGACGGGGCCCTCCGGGGCCCTGCAGCGGTTAGAGTCCACCTGAGCGTCGCACTCGGACTCCCAGTCGTCCCGTTTGGGCACCGAGTGCTGAATCAGGCCTGAGAGAGAGAGAGAGAGAGAGAGAGAGAGATTTCATTTTCCTCCCTTCTTTTTGTTCTTTTCTTTCTCACTTTCTTCCTCCTTTTATTCCTTCCTATTACAAAACCTCTTTATTCTTGCTTTTTTTCTATAGACTTCCCTTTCTTTCATTGATATTCCTGCTTTCCTGTCTTGCTTTACAAAACTTTATTTTCTCTCTTTCTTCTATCTTTCTTTCTTTCAACATTCCTTTTCACCCGTCTGGTGGTTTTGCCATTTTATTTCTTCCCTTTTTTCTTTCTTTCTCAGTGTACTGTGTATCTGGTAAACTTTATCTCTCCATCACATTTTTTTAAAACACAAACATTATTATATTTAATAATCCAGGCTGAAGTTTTTATCACCCGGGGTGTTACACTCTCTCTCTCTCTTGATTTTGAATTATTTTGTAAACTCGATAGTCTCCCTGTTGCAACCGTAGTTAAAAGTATTGACACCCTCATCTGCTATTAAAACAAACGATTGCATGCTGATTAGTTCTCTTTGTGAGGACCGTGCATGCACGTGTACACACACACACACACACACACACACACCTCTGTGTTTGCTGATTCACAGTAGTATTTATTTAATTATTAGACTCCGCCCACTTTCATACCAGTTTTCATATCAGGGCACTTTCACAGGACTAATGATGAGGAAACAATACGGAATTATTTACAGCAATAACTAGGTTCATTTATTAAAATATATTCAGCAGCTCCGTCCTCATCCCCTCTCTCATTAGCACTAAACATCTAGCATGACTACTTGTTTATTTTATTAATATCTGGAATAATAAAAGCATCTTGCTCTTGCCCTGTATTATTACTGCCTGCGTTTAGAACCTGTTCATACACGCTTCATGTTTGTCATTTCTACCCTCCACCCTAATTACCTCATCAAAGCATGTTTACCAAATTAACGAGCGCTTGCTAAATGAGCTATCTGGAGCTGTCGTTAGTTTGCAAACGCTTGTTTATATAAACTCACCTCGTTCGTTCATCATGCGAGTCATGTCTTCTCTCGGCAGCTTCAGGTACTCGTCATTATTACACGCCTTTAAAGAAGAGAAATGAAAAAGACACATAAGTCACTCTGCTGAAGTGGGATTCAAAATCTGTCCTGGTTTTAATCAGCATTCATTACAGAAATGATTTACCTACAGTCTAAGAATCACTGACATTTTTATATACATTTCTAAAGTAGTGGGGCAGACATAACACGTTTTATGTAAATTCTTTAAAGCAATAATTTAAAACCCTTAAATTTATAACTGTGATATTTCAAATAGAAAAGTTGAAAATTTAAGAAGTTTTAAATGTACATACATTTTCTAAATTGTGAAGTTAAAGTTACGGTGTTTAAAATTGTGATTAAAAGACAGAAGTTTCAAACTGTGATGTTCAAAATTGTGCTTTTAAATACTGAAGGTTGAAATTGTGATGATTAAACTTCTGCACTTTTTAACATCATAATTATAAAAGTCTGCATTTTAAAGTTGCAATGCTTAAATTACAAATGTTCAAAATTGTAATTTTTTAATACAAATGCTTAAATGTGATGTGTAAATCAGCGGCGTGTCGGCGTGAGAGCAGAGTCAGGAGACTCGCATTGTGAACTCACACATTTCTCACAGTGTTATAAATCTCTCTCGCTCTCTCTCTCTCACACACACACACACACAGTAGAGGTGTGAGGGTAGGGGATGTGTCTCAGTGATGTTAACACCCCTGTGTAGCTTTTGTCTCGTCTGTGGAGTCTTCACAACAACAGGCTCCTGTGTGAGAGTCACACACCAACAACCAGTAACACCCCCCCACCCGCCCACCCAAAAACACCCGTCCAGCCTCCCGGCCCCTGTAAACTTCACTTAGCTGCTAAAAGCCTCGTTACAGCGTGTGATTCCCACCCTGACACTTACAGTGTCTCTCTCTCTCTCATACACACACTTTTACTGTCTTTTTCACAATTACAAACCTAAATGATAAATGATATTGTGAAGATCTCTAACTGGAGGCAAAGTGAAGATGTTTATCCAAAAATGTTAAATACGATGATGTTAAAAACCTCACTTTGTGCATCTGAGAGCAGGCAGGAGAGGAGGGTGAGGAGGGTGAGGAGGGTGAGGAGGTGAGGAGGGTGAGGAGGTGAGGAGGGTGAGGAGGGTGAGGAGGAGAAAAGGGTGAGGAGGGTGAGGAGGGTGAGGAGGTGAGGAGGGTGAGGAGGTGAGGAGAGTGAGGAGGTGAGGAGGGTGAGGAGGGTGAGGAGAGTGAGGAGGTGAGGAGGGTGATGAGGAGAGGAGAGTGAGGAGGAGAGGAGGGTGATGAGGAGAGGAGGGTGAGGAGGAGAGGAGGGTGAGGAGGGTGATGAGGAGAGGAGCGTGAGGAGGAGAGGAGGGTGAGGAGGTGAGGAGGGTGATGAGGAGAGGAGAGTGAGGAGGAGAGG
>JAQQZT010000009.1:26651413-26663260 GCA_030068275.1 Clarias platycephalus | reverse complement strand
CACACACACACACACACACACACACACACAGACACACACACACACACACACACACACACACACACACACACACACACTCCCCCTCCCCACTCCGCTTCTCTCTCAGTAGCTGGGGTCCATTGAAAAGTTTCAGATTTCCAAAATGTTGGCAGAAATGTGAAAATGCAATCAAATCCATGTGTGTAAAAGTGAAACACTTAAAACCTTTTTACGGTCAAAGATCATAAATATTGGCACCCCCACTCCGCCTCCCTCTAAAAGAAAGTGAGGGCGAGAGAGAGAACGAGGCCCCTGAATTTCAGACTTGCTAAACAGTCTGATCCTGAGGGAACATGAGAACCCTCCTGCAGGTGGATCAGACACACACACACACACACACACACACACACACACGCACACAGTGATTAAACTGAGATTGGTTTTTAACCCAATCTTGGTTGCGTCTGTCAGGAGGTTATGCCACAGCTGTGTGCAGATGGGTCTCTGAGAGCTTGGGGATAAATAACAGACCTGAGGAGATGATGATGTTCTGCATGGAGCAGGGTGTGAGATCCTCCTCGCCGCTCTCTCACATTCCTTTTGTTTGTTTAAACACAACAGGAAGTGATTCAGCGCTGTTATTCTCAACAGGATGCACAGGGCTGGACTGAATATTAGTTGCAAAGATGCCAATAATTTGGAATCCAAGGTTTTGAAAATCTGATGTTATAGTGAGCAGATTCTTTTTTTAAATGGGGTGCCAATAGTTTTAGAACAGCCTGCCGTTGGCCGTTGTAATAGTTACTGTAGGTACTGTTTTTATTTTGACTACATTTCTGGCTCTGCTTAAAAGTAATGTTTTCCCCACAGTGCCGTTCACATGGCGGATAAAAGCAGAGCGGCCTCCAGTGTTTTCATATTTTCTCACTTTTCTCCTTTTTTTCGCCTCACAGACGGAGAAAGCGAAGAGAAGGGGGAGTGTTTGAGGTTTGCAGCCTGTACAAAGCCTCACTTTAGTCTTCTCAAAAGTTTCTCACAATCATCTGATTTTAAAATAAAGAAATAAAACCAGGGACAATGTGCGAAAATTTTTTTAAAAAGGAAGCATAACAACCGATGAAAAGGGAACCAAAATAATATTTACATGCCGTGAGAAGCGTACACGATCAACATAACCTACTGGAATATGAAAACACACACACACACACACACACACACACCCCAGTGTAAGGTGGCACTGAAGTGGAACCCTGAAGTTGCCCCTGGTCTTTTCACATTCAGGCCTCGTTCTCGTTCCTGCACTTCAAAGCTTCCGTTTAAAAATCCTCCTTCTTAAGAACTCTCTGTCTCTCTCTGTGTGTCTCTCTCTCTCTCGCTATGTGTCTCTCTCTCTCTCTCTCTCTCTTCCTCTCTCATTCCATCTTCTCACATCGTTTCAGTTCCTGTTCCTCCCCCCTCCTTCCCCCAACCAGAGCTCTCGGAGGGATCGTGGGAACCGCGGCTGTAGTGCCACCGTGCCGTCTGAGGCGCTGCTGATGGCTATCTGTCCCATCTCCACACTTCTAAAAACAGACAGCAGATATCTGATGCTGGTCAAGGAAGTTGTGTTGTGTGTCTCTCTCTCTATATATATATGTGTGTGTGTGTGTGTGTGTGTGTGTGTGTGTGTGTGTGTGTGTGTGTGTGTGAGAGCAGGGAAATGGCACGCTGAGCTCGGCCCGCGAGTGCTTGCACGCCATCTGCGGAGCTCGGTCTCCACGCTAACGATGGTGAAATTGGAGAAACGCCGCTGCCGTGGGATGGAAAGAGCGACACGTGTAACTCGATGTTACGAGCAGAGAGTGAAGGGAAAGAAAAAAACTGGATGTCTGCTGAATCAGGACATGGCGAGTTACAGCAGTGTGATACTCCCGTACTGTACACACCGAAAAAAAAAACCCTTTTTTTCTCTTATATGTGAATATTGCGTTCAGCATTAAGCAGAATACAGTGGAACCTCGGATTACGAGTAACGCGGTTTACGAGTGTTCCGCAAGACAAGCAAAGATTTAAAAATATTTTTTGCCTTGAAAAACGAGCATTGTCTTGGTTTACGAGTACTGAGTATCATGTGTCACGCACGCGCTTCTTGATTTGTCGCCGAGCGTCACGTGATCACAACTGAGCCGACGGTTTTTCTCTCTCTTGCGCTGCGAAATTGTGGGTAATTGACTCCCCTGCTGGGTCTTAGTGCTCGTCTCTTCCTGGTATAATCAACATCCGTGCACACGTGTACTGTTTATTATAACACAGTGACCACGTGTGTGTGTGTGTAAAACATATTTTATTTTGTGTTTGTAAGCACCTGTGTACAGTGCGCGTGTACGGTTTCTTATAACACATGCGTCTGCGCGTGTAAAGCTAAAGAAAGTTTCATTAGAGAGGTTAAAGATCTCTTTTCTCTCTCAGTTTCAGTCTGTCATTATGTGTGGGCGCGCACATAATTTGGCATCGTCACACACTCTCTCTCTCTCGCCTTTACACCCCCACCACCATCCCCTCTCTGCTTCACACACACACACACACACACACTCTGCTCTCCACAAACACCGCTCTGTTGCGATTCTTTTGTGAAGTCCAGGTTCATTTGTTTTTGTTTTACTTTACAGCAGTGATTCCGTTAGTTTGCGCTCACACGAGTGCCATTAGCGATGTTCCTTGTAAATTTTCTGACAAAACAGTCTTTCCGTTAATGTGTGTGTGTGTGTGTGTGTGTTTGTGTGAAATTTAAAGAAGAGAGGAGAAAGATTTACTGTGCTGAGATGAGACAGGAGGGCTGAAAGTAAGTCTCCTCTTAATTTAGCTTCACACACATACACAATCTCTCACACACACATCGCGCCTGCGCGCATAAACGGAAACACTTATCTGTCGGGATTTATTTTTACTTTTTTTTAAAAAAAATGTAAAGTGCAGGTTAATTTGTTTTATTTTTACTTTATATTTGGTGTTAATTATTTTTATGTATTTATTTTTTTTGGCTGTGTAACAAATAATTAGAGTTTCCATTATTCATTATGGGAAAATTTAATTTGGTTTACGAGTTTTTTGGAATACGAGCCACTTCCGGAACAAAATATGCTCGTAATCCAAGGTTCCACTAAAATCATAATTTTACAGAGACTTGTTAATGAAGCTATGATTACATTGACTATATTACTTTGATCTGATTATATTATTCTGATTAGAGATCTGATAATGTGTGTGTTCATTATAAGTATTTAATACATTTTTTGGTGGTTCTGCTCATGGCGGAGAGTATACTCTACTGGAAAATATAACAGCAGAAGAAGTATTCCCTACAGCTGTAAGGTTAGGCCAGGCTTCTCATGAAACGTGAGCTGATCAGAGCTCCTTCTGGGTCCCAGGTTGCTTTTTTTCCCCTCACAGAGTTTACTGATCAGGAACAGAAGTTAAACTGCCCTCCTCGTCACCTCACCTGATGTCACCCCCACGTGGGGCAAACAAGCGCAGGAAGAATACTTTTATTTCAAGAGAGAGAAATGATCAAATCAAAAGTTCACATAGGAATAATATTTACCGACTGAAAAGATTATTAAAAGTTTACACCCCCCTCTCGTTCCCTTTGGTCAGATTAGGTCACACTGCTCCGACGGAGGTGGTCACGTGACATGGCTTTATTCTTATAGAGTGCTTATCACGTTTATCCAGCTAGTGTAGTTAACAGAAGCGGAATAGGAATAAAGGGAATAAACGGGGATGTGACGTGACGTGGAGTTTTGGTGAGAACACCAGCGCGAGAGCTCCGTACACGGTGAAGCGCCCGAGTCACGAGGGTGTGACGGTGAGAGACAGACGGAGACGCGGGGATTACAGCGATCCTGACGGGGTTAATGATTGTCGATGGGTATCAATAGGCCACACAGGGGGCTCGGGGCGTCAGCACGACTGAAGGAATGTCTGCGAGAGCCGCAGAAGAAAGACACACAGCCGCCGCTCATCAAAAGCTCCACCATCAGATAACAAAAGGGTTGAGTTTGCCTGGGTGGCCTTTCAGCAGATCTGCCCCCGGGGGAGCCCGAGACCCTCCAGCCTCCTCATTCAGGACCTCCAAAGCCTTTTCTCTTCTCTCTTCCCCCTCTCCACATTCCTTCACTCACCTCTCCATACTGCCCTCACCCTCTCAATCGTCTACATATGGACTGGAACAAGTAAAACACTCGCACACTCACATGACAGGAAACGTGAACAATCAAGTGGAAGAAGGAGAAGAGAACGGACAGGTGGACAGGAAGGTGCTGGACTCGTGGGACCTCCAGCACTGTGAAGTACACCGAGTACCTGAATCATCTGATCGCGATCTGATCTACAAACAAATGTAGAACTCCACCACTCAATTAATCAAATCCTGATTTATTTTCATCTGATAATCAGATTATACAGCACATGTACACTGGCGATCTGATATTTAAGCAGTGTTTTTACTTCAAAGATTTTGTCCTAATTGTTTTTTTTTTTTTATCTATTTAAATTTGAGATTGTTATTTCAGGAGTCATGGACGACATTTTCAACCTCTATCACCATTATCAGTAGTAGTAGTTTCTTATTTTCTTTTTTTATATTGCGTTTGTTTTTTTTTTTGGTTTTTTTAAAGGAATTGGGCGGCCAACTAAGGTTGTTCATCAGTACTTGTTTTCTCTTTTTTGAAAAATGTGTTCAATATATTGACAAATATATATTTTGAAATAAAGAAAGAAGGCAAGAAATAAAGAAAAGAAAGCTTCATCTATCCATCCATCCACGCGGGGCTTAAAAGTGTGAACGTAAGCACTTTTTTGTTTTTGCAGTTGTAGATAAAACAGTCACGGTTTGTGTTTCTCCTGAAGGAGATCAGGTATCTGAGGAAGAGCTGAGAGAAAGCCAGACATGCTGCCTCAGCCAGTTCACTGCACAGGATGTGACCTCTTTCAGGAAGCAATTATTGTCAGGGTTTTTTTTTTTTTTTTTTGCTCAGCACACATGACACAAACTGATGTGCGCAGGAACAACACTGTTCTGTGAAATAAGAGTCACGTGCTGTGTCTGTGCCCGTGTCTGTGCCCGTGTCTGTGCCCGTGAGCGCGAGTGTTTAGGGAAGCATGAGAGTGAAGTGAAGAAGTATGCAAGAGAGTATACAAGTGTGTGTGTCACCAAATAAACAAGCAGTAAACAATAAAGAATGCATTTAAAAAAATATAATCTGTTGATTAAATACACAAGTGTAAAGGTAAGTACATGACTATGTAACTATGTAAGCAGGTAAGTACATGAGTATGCAAGTATGAATGTAACTAGTTATACATGTACATAAGTAAGTACACAATTCAATGAGTGCATACTCGCACAGAGCTGCGTACTGTACATAATTGTGCAAGTACATAAAGTAAGTATACAACTGCATGTAATGTGTAGTATGTAAGAAAGCAAGCACATCAGTGCACAAGTATGTAAGGACAAAAGTAAATGTGAAATGAAGCGTGTGTATAACTGGGTACGTGCATAATAAAGTACATAAGTAAGAAAAATATGTAATGTTTATTAATGTGAGCAAATAAACACGCACGCCAGGTACTTCTGTCTGTAAGTAAGTAAGTATGTAAGTAAGTAAGTATGTAAGTATGCAAGTGTGAAATTATAAACATAACTTAGTAAATGTGTAATTAAATATTTAAATAAGTAAATCTAGTACCTTGGAGGCAACTCTGTTTGCAACCAAGTGAATAAGTTGACAAGTACACAAACGTAGAGAAATTAATCTGGAAATATGGTTGAAAAAAACCAACTGTACGTCATTACCTATTAAGTAAGAAATTAAGTAAGTAAATAGATTTCTTTTTTTCAAACAAAAAGTACATTTAAAATTCAAACATCTTGTGTTTAAAGATTTTTCACTTTTACCTCAAAGACAGTTGAATCTAGTTATTTTGTTATAACATTTTTATAATGTGAAAAATCTCAGCAAAATTAAGGTGTGTTGTTTTTTTTAAGGAAGTTTGTTTTACATGCAAATGTTTCGTCATGTGACTTGGTCTCATCATAATATAAAGATGCCTGAAACAGAGTTCAATGCAAACAAACGGTAAGAGATTCTTCTTCTTTTTTTCACCTTTCATGACTTTAGATAATAGTTCAGGCATTGAAAAACTCGTTTCTTCTCCTTCAGACTTCCTACCTCTCTCCGCCTGACTTCCCTCACCTCGCCGTGTAGCACCTGACCCCGACCAGACGGCGCGACTGTGACGCAAATGTCTGTGAACTTTCGGTCAAACGAGAACGCTGACGAAAAGCAGATAGGATACAAAAAGAAAAAAATGCATTGGTGACTATCTTTCTGCATCTCCTGCATTTTTTCCTTTGTTTCGTTTCTTCTGCACTCCGGCTCGCACTCTACCAGCATCTTTACTCGCTTTAGGTCCATTTCTCCCCCAGACCAACAACAGGCGCAGATACGAACAGGTATGCAAGAACATAATCACATGGCAAGTTAACCAAGTACTGCACGCGCATAAATCTTTAGGTAAGAAATGTACAAAATTGTATTTCTACACATTATTATTATTAGAAGATGATTGATTATGTGATTCCTGAATCTTTTTTCCCTCCACAGGCGAGCTAGCTAGGTGCTACATGTGATGTAGGAGTGTTTCTGATTTGCATCTCATGCATATTTATACATTTCTGCATATTAAAAAAGAGGAAAAAAATGGTGCAAAATATCAAATGACACATTTTTGCATAACGAAAGGTCAGTGCAGCGAAACCTCTCCCTTTTTCCCGTTCTATTAAGCCGAGGAGCCATAACACGCATGCCAAGTCAAATCCACTTCAGACATGTCAATGCACTCGTAAGTATTTACACCCTGACCTATATCCTTAACAGTGAGATATCCCCCCCCCCCCCTCCTCCTGTTTACGGCCTACGGTTAGAAAGGAAAACAGCCGCCATTGTTCCAGTGAATGCCTCAGTGGCACTTCAAACGAATGATTCACAGGAGACGCGTCTCCAGAACGCCGCTCTATCTCGCCTCGCTTCCTTCCTGCCCACGGCCTCTGCGCTTCCTTACACTGATAAAACACCTCGTGCTCCACACACACACACACACACACACACACACACACACACACACACACTTACTTCACTGTCTCACTTAACATCACAAACAAACAGTTTTGTTTTTTTAAAGCAATGTTTTTGTTTTTTTTGGTCACTGATCTTGAAGAGGAAGAGGCTGTGTGTCTGGAAGTGCACACACACACACACACACGCTCACACACACACACACAAACACACACAAACCTGGCATCGACTGAATATGTCAGATGGCGTGAGGTGGATGTTAAAATGCTTGAGGACGCGGATGGCCTGGTCCCGAGCCTTCTCCGAACAGTCCAAAGTGAGACAGCATCCCTCGGCAACCTGCGACCGGAGCTGCACACACACACACACACACACACACACACACACAAATTGCTATAATACCACTAATTAATGCTTATGTCTACACCTAAAATGAACTCTACTCAGAACCTCAGAACCTCCAGTTTTACTTTCGGGAAAATTTTGCCAAATGTCCAAATAAGGTCAGCACCGGTTATTTATTCCAATACTTTTGGTCACGTTTTGGAAACATTTGGTCGACAATAACACGGGAAAACACGGCTCTTTCCTGCTCTAACAGGAGAACTGATCTTTTTTTTTTTTATATATAAAAACACAAATTTAATTGCATTTATTTTCCCTTCTATTTAAATTTCTTTATCATCTTAAATATTATTCGCATGAAGAGTGCAAAACGTTTTGACCCAAACAGCACCTGCTCCTCTAGTGCTCAGTAATTTCCCACTGATGCATTATTACACTCAAATACAGTGTGAAAAAGATTCAGATTTTTAGGCAATTAACCTAATAAACTAATACTTTTGTGCTAATATTTTCGTAAAGTATATTCTTAGAATTATTTACTCTTTTTTCTAATTATTTATTTATTTTTCTAATGTGTGTGCATATGCATTTATTAATGAATTTATTTACTATACATTTTAAATTTCTTATGACTGAAGGTTCTTGTTTTAAAAAAATCTAAAAGCAAGTACATAATGTACACATATGCGCATGCACACACACACACACACACACACACACACACACACACACACACACTTACAGTTTGAAATGGCTGACCGGCTGTGAGGATGATACGACCTTCTTTTCGAGCTATCTGTTAAAACAGCAAAATAAATAAATAAATGAATGAATAAATAAGAAAAAGTGTCAACATGTTGATTTAAAAAAAACCTTCAGAATTATTGGCACCCCTTTAAAAATAATAATTAATCAAGCTAAATATATTTTGGTATAAAGATTACACCTCAAACATTTCACTCAAATGCGTGGAGAATATTATTTAAAGTAAACGCAGGCAGATGTGAAAATAAGAGACACAAAAGTCAAGATATAAATAGCTTAAAAATTAAATATAGTCTGTTCTCCGTATTATCGCTACAGCAAAGTTACTGTCAGGGTTGTTTGTATTAGGTGGGGTGGCACGGTGGGGGTGTGGCACAGTGGGGCTGCTGTGAAAATCAGGTGCTTCAACACGCCGTCGCTCTGACTTCCTGTTTCAAAATGAAATACATCAACATACGAAATCAGCTCACAGCTCTTTATCGTGCTCTCCTCTGCTTTAAAAATAAAATCACATCCCTGAACATTATTCCACACATACCACGAAGGGTGCCAATACTTCCGAAGCATATAATGTGTGTGTATCTGACCCGCGCTGCTACTCTGTGGTCGTCTGTGTTCTCCAGCATGAGCACGTCGACGCCGACGCAGCGGAGGTACCTGCCCAGGCCCTGCAGCATGTTGTCACACACCACCCGCAGCTCCTGAGGCGTCATGGCGGCTCCGTGTCGCTCGCCGTTCCCTCGTACACGCTCGTCCCCACCGCCCGTGCACCCGATGGCGCTCTGCAGAGCCTGGAGACGAGCCAAACACCCACGCTAGCTGGAGGAGTGTTGTGCAATTTGGGGGATTTACTTCAATTAACATACCTGATTCAACAAGTTGTCAGGTCGATGCAGGTATCTCAACACGGGGGGAAACGACAGACGGACGGATGTGACTAAGAACCTTCTGTATAATCAAAAACGTGTCTTTACAATATTCGCTGCCAGTTCTGTCAGAATTGTTTAATCACTTTTTAGGATTTTTAATCCATTTTCATAAATGTTAGCCGACTAGCTGTCCTTAGCAGCGATGATGAAGAACGGGTGTGTGTGTGTGTGTGTGTCTGTCAGGTTAGCTAATAACTAATAACTACCAGCGAATAGCATCATCAATCAGATTAAAAGTCAGCTCAGAAACCCTAAAGAAAGCTAGCTAGTTCACACATATTGCATTAGGTAATTAAATAACAGCAACAGTCAGTTGTTATTTTAAGAAATGAAGGTCAGCTGTTCTGGTCACAACAGTATTGTGTCGAGTGTGTTTGTAAAACGCCATCGAGGTCCAGGATGAAACTGTCTCTCATGAAGACCTTCCCAGGAAAACAAGACCAAACCTGACCTCTGCTGCGGAGGAGACGTTCATTGGCTTTTGACCGCTAGTGTACATACCATGTGTATAGCATGTAAGTATTATAATTAATAAAACAGTTAATATTATTTGCTACTCAGTTGGTTTAAATTAAAGTGTACTTATCAGTTATTGCGGACTGACTGCACGGCTTTAATCTTTGCCTTAACTTTACTAACATGAAATGAAATTAAATATGAAAATATCTTTCAGATACTAAAAGAAACATATGATTTGAATAATAGTGATTTCTTCAGATTTCTCCAGGTTCAACATTATATAAAACATTCTATAACAGGGGAACCAAAAGCATCTGTTGAAAATGTTATATATTCAACACACAACAGAAGAATGAAATATACATGTGAAAGTGTACAGTAGTTATTCACAGTGTTATGAATGATCTGTGGTTTATTCGGTGGCATTTAGTAGTGTGAGTGATTTTACTACCTGTATAACGTTAGATGTGCACTTTTTATTCCTGCTGCCTCCCACACACACTAGAATCAGGGCAATAACGAGGTTAAATACCCCACACAGTGACGCGACAGAATGGGACGTGCAAAGAGCGATATATAAAAACGATCGCGCAAATCATCACTGAACTTAATTTTTTCCTGTGTGCACAGTCCCACCCCCTGGCAAAAAAACCCCGCCCTGGGTGGTGAGTGCTGACCAATGAGAAGGACACTCTCTGTTCTCCGTGTTCGTAGAGACCATGACAGACAGGCTGAGGGTGAGGAGGGGTTTGTCCACTCACTGACTGCGTCTCATACACATTACCCTGTCTTAGTAGTCCGACCGGAAATATTTCTCTCCCACAGATTTCACGTTGATTCTCAAAAATACGGTACAAAATATTTTTAGCTCCAAACTACGGGACGATTCCTTTCAGAAATCCTGTCAGATTATCTTAGATTAGCTCAGATTAGCTCAGATTAGCTCAGATATCTACTGTAGCGTTAGTGAAAAAAAAGTGCTCTCAACATGAATGAATTATTATTTGAAAATACTTCTGTCCTGTTAGCTGTCCTGTTAGCTTACTTATCTGTCAGGTTTGCTCATGTTAACTAGCTGGCTAATATTAGCACCAATATTAGCAAATATTTACAAATTTCACTTACGAATTTCCCAAAAATCCTGTCAGCTTTGGACTTTGGATTGTTTTTATTTGCAGTGAACGTTGGGGAAATTCATTTTCCCGGACATGGAGTTATTTTAGCTCGTGTTAGCATTTCTGACAGGATTTATAGCAGTTACAAACTTTGCCGCTAAAGCTGACAGCAACTAGCATTAGCGGTATTATTAGCGTAGCTCCTACATAAAGGTTATTTAACAAGCTAACATTGGTGGTAAAGCTCAGAACCAGTTACTCGGAGATCTACACAAGTTAGTTAATCACATAAGATTTAAAAACGTACAACGATCTGTGTTTATAAAGATGATTTTAAAAATGCCCTCATGGATCCTCTCAGGCTAGTCTATGTTCGTCTATGTTATGTTATAAACTTTGATTGAAAATGGAAATAAATCTGATTAATAATCCCTCTGATGACTCCGGGCAGGTTAGCTCATGTTAGCTAGTCGAAAAATAGCAAGCCGAAACATCTATAAGAAAATACAAAACTTCCTCTTTCCATATTTGGACTTTTTTTAAAACTGACTTGCACACGTGTCTTAGATCAGCCATTTTTAGATCACATTATATTACAGAAAGTGTGACTGCAGTGTGTAACTCTCTGAAGCGTGTGTGTGTGTGTGTGTGTGTGTGTGTGTGTGTGTGTGTGTGTGTGTGTGTGCATGCTGCTTGACTGACCCTCCCGCCCGTCTGCTTCCTCTTCTCTTTAGTGTTTTTGTCTGAGTCACTTTTGGTCGACGGACTCGGCTTGATGGAGTGCAGATTATCAGGAAGGCCGAAGGCCTTCGAATCCGCAGAGAGACACAGATACACATCCACCAGACAGTACGCGTCTATCGCTGCAGGGGGGGGGGGCAGAGAGACAGGCAGACAGACAATAAAGGTAAAGAGGAAAGGGAAAAGTGTGTGAGAGAGTGATAGCAATAAAAAATAAATAAATAAAAAAAGAAGGCAAAAAAAGAAAAATGAGAGGGGAGACAAAGCCTCACCGGAAAGAAAAAATTATAAAGTAAGAAAAAAAGTGATAAGGAAGGAAAGCGATAGATAGATAGATAGATAGATAGATAGATAGATAGATAGATAGATAGATAGATAGATAGATAGATAGATAGA
>JAQQZT010000009.1:26580047-26590937 GCA_030068275.1 Clarias platycephalus | reverse complement strand
ATCTGTTTTGCGCTGACCGGTGATGCCCATCCAGACTGTTGCACCTCCTCCACCAAAGCGAACCCTGGGGACCATGTAGGGTGTCTCCCAGGAGTTCTGTGTCTTGATGCAAGTCTGCTGATGACACACCAAGTTCACCAGCAACAACTGTAAATAGTCTTTTCTTTAATCGTCTCACAATAAAGGGTGTATAAAACTCAAACTCTCTCTCTAAGTAAACAAAACATCAGCAAAAACTATCAGGTTCTGTACGACAGTAATGTTGGGTTTGGAATATTCCGGGCGTGCACACGCCGTGCCTCTCTCTCTCTCTCTCTCTCTCTCTCTCTCTCTCTCTCTCTCTCACGCTCTCTCCCAGACTAGTCTTTCTCCAGACTGTCTAGTCGTCCCCTGGTTCCTGAAGTGCGCGTGGTGTTTTGGACGTGTTGATTAAACCCCCAGGCCTGAGCTCAGGGGTGTTTAAAGACCTGGTCTGTGAGGTGTGTTTATTACAGCAGTGTCGATCTGTACATCCGTAACCGTGTAGAAGCACGCCGCGATCTAATGGAGCGGTGTAATGGTGTCTAGCCGCGTGTCTGCTCCTCCAGCCGCGTCTCTCCTGCTCGCGCGCTCGTCTGGCTGCGCCGCGTCTCTCCGCGTATTTGAATGCGTTTGATTTTCCTTGCAAATGCCTTCGTGTTGTTTTATCTCCAGGACCATCACCACGTCACAGCACTGTACCTGTGTTACTGTTTGTGTTTACACACACACATATACACACACACACACACACACGGATTTGTTGCTAGAGAGACCTTCTGTCCGTGCGTGTCCATCACATGGATGAAGAGATTGAGAGTTTGATGTTGGATGGATAGAAAGAGGGGTGGATGGGTCAGAAGACGAGTAGATGGATGGATGGATGGATGATGGATGGAGAGATTGTGTGTATACATGGATTGATGGCTGTTAGATGGATGATCGATGGACAGATGAAGGTAGAAAGAGGGACAGATAATGAAATGGATACGTTTGTGAATGCAGCGGTTGTTTGATGAACTGTTCTCTGCCGTGTGTGTGTGTGTTTCCAGCAAACACACGTCGAAACCTCCAGCAGTAACCTGATGTGGTCTTGGTCTGTCAGTTTCCTCTGCAGTCTCTTCACTTCTCTTTTAAAAATAAATCTGTTTGTGATGCGCGTCTGCGCCGCCGCTACACTTCCTGTCTGCGTGAGAACAAACGCCGCCTCATCTCGCCCTCGGCTTCCTCAGCCTCCTCTTCCTCCCCTGGTGTGTGTGTTTGAGTCAGTGCTGATGTTGTAATTAAGTGTGGAATCTGGACTATGTGTGTGAAAAGTGTGTGTAAGGTCTAGAGTGACTTACTAAAGTGCTTTAAAGTTTTTTTTTTTTTTTTTTTTTTTTTTTCCCCTGCACTGGATCCTTAGCGAGCTTTAGCTTAGCATGCGCTGGAGCTGCACTTGTGTCTTTTCAGTTTCTCTCTCTGGTCACAAAAACTGAAACGAAAGCCTTGGCAGAGAAGAGAAGCAGATCCTCGTCCCCGAGGGGTGTGTGTGTGTGAAGAGGAAACACTCCGTCCCTGAAGTTGTAACTCTGTTCCTCAGAAACAATTCTGATTTAATTTTGCTGAACTTTTACATTTTTGTTTTCATGACTTCTGATCTCTACTGCAGGAGAACTGACTCTCGTGTGTGTGTGTGTGTTAATATAATCCTGCTGACTCGGCTCTGTGTCCACTCAGCACTTTAATAACAAATGTGTGTCACGTTAGAAAATCACTTACACAGAAACCTGTTATAAATAAGTGTGTGTGTGAGAGAGAACAGACCTATGTGATCAGGACCGGAATATCCTTTATATACGAGTGTTTTTTGTTATTGTTTTTATTTTATTCATTTATTTTTGCGTCTCAGAGCAGATCTGAAGTTCTTCTAAACTCGGCCTCGAACCTGGACATTAATTAGAATAATGACTTAATAAAATATATATATAAATAAAATAATCCAGAGTGAGAGATTGTGTTGTATGATGAGGATGATGAAGATGACGAGCTGGTGGAACTCCTGAGGATCAACGTTTCTCCAAGAACGAGCTCTGTACTGAGGCGGTGTTTAGGAAGTGTTCCCGCTGAGGATACGCGTTCCGCCACCCCCCCATCCACAGCCGAGTGTTTTGCATCGCGCGATTTGCATGAACGCCGCAGCGAGACCGAGCGCCGTCACGTCCTGCTCCGCGTCTCACCATAACCACCTCACGCCAGGTCCCTTTCACATGGAAGATTAAAAAAACATTTGTGTGTGTGTGCAGATCTGAATGTTTTTGGCACACTACTTCTCCAGCTTCTCCTTCGCTTCCTGTCATTCTTTTACTAGTTAAAGGGTGTGTGGTTGGGATGTGAACGGTGTCTTCGAGCTCATCAGGGTCAAAGGTCACATTCCACACACTATCATTTTTCCTCCATGGTTCGGCCCGGGCGCTACACCCATCCTCATAACCCCAACACTTTTGCGCTTCAAGATTAACGATAGCAGTAGTAGGGCGCCCCTAGTGAACAACAGGCGCTAATGCATCATAAGGATAAAAATATTTAGGCTTTACAAAAAAAAAACCTGTATTTAAAATAAAATAATAAATAACAGGAGTTTTGGAAAAATCATTCTAACGATATAAAATGCCAACAATATAAAACGTTAGCTGCGCCCGCGACTTCATTCACATGGAGTTCATTTGCATAGTTATAAGCGCGTTTTAAAAAAATCTATTCAATTTTTAGATTAACTAATTTTTTTAATTTTGCCCAAGATAATTTCCCAAGACAAATTCCAAAAAAAATAAAGGAAAAAAAAAATAAAGTGCTCCACCTCCAAGTAAACTGACAGACATGTTTAGCTCCGCCTCCTTGTTACCGGTCATGTGAGTGACAGCACAACTTTGTAAATGAGGGAGAGATGAGAGAAGTGATGGAGGTGTGTGTGAGTGTGTGCAAATCAAGATTGATTGTAAAATTTATTAATTTTTTATTTTTTTTTAATGCATCTTGCAAGCCTGGTTACAACATACAATAAAGTTATAAATAGAATTAAAATGCATATCGCAAGTCATTTCGTTATTTAAAAAAAAATAAATGTGTAAATTTTTCTAGTAATTGCAAAAGCCCCCCCCCCCCTCCCTCCCCCCGGAGTTAAAAAAATAAGTAAACTGAAGTTGTTCCTGTGCAAATATGCATTAATGGATTCTTATCGTGCACTGTGTGTGTGTGTGTGTGTGTGTGTGTGTTAAAGTGTTTGCCTTGTTTAAGACACAGGATGTGGTTACAGACAGTCGTTCTCTCACCACCGTCTCGTTATCTGTCTAAAGGTTAATAAGGTATAAAACATGGAAAGAAACGTAAACCTGTCCGTCCTGAAGATCCTGAAAAGCTTAAAGTCACAGCTTCACCCCCCGACACTGGAGACTCCTTCCGTACACACACACACGAAATGTACAGGAAAGTCCAGTTCACTTCATCAACGCTGTAGCGTTACTGTTTCACTTCACTGGAACTAACTGAACCCTTCGTGTGTGTGTGAGAACACAAATCTTCACACACACTCCAACATCTTATTCACAGATAAGAGAAGAGTGGGAGCGCGTTTATAACAGAAAACACAAAGGGGCAATAAATCTGTACCTGGCGCTCGACATGTGTGATGGGCAGGGGTGCAAATACTTTTAGGGGTACATTTTTGTATGAAAAGATGAAGAAAAAAAACCATGATTCAGTTGGTCACCTGACGTGATTCCACACCAACCCTGAGGGCGCGGTTTTATATTTATTTATTTGGATGTTTCTGCAGTTCCTCTATAATCCTACAGGTGGCGCACTCTAAACTATTCACACTTCGGCAAAGCAGCACAGAAAAAAAAGACAAAAAAAAAGACTAATCTAAAAAGCTCGGCTGTGTGTGTGTGTGTCACGGTACACACTCGCTAATGCAGAGGGCAGCAGATTACTGTTACAGTATTGAGTCTGTTTGGGTACTTTAGGTACTTGTATACTCTAGTGCTGTAACCAATTGTCTGGATTTTTTTGTGTGTGTTTAGAGGTGCTACTTTTAGTTAGAAAGATCATACACACACACACACACACACACACGCACGCGTAATTGACACCCTCAGTTAGCGGACACGTCCCTGTGATCTTACACCATCGCTATCTTCAGCTGTGGTTCTGTAGGCGTGTGTGTGCGTGGTCAGCTTCATCTTAAATTCTCCATTTGTAAAGTTTTAAGGCTGAAAGGTTTTTTTTTATTTTATTTTTTTTTTTTTTATTATAAATAAACATCTGTAGAGTCCAGCTGCTGGTGTTTACAAGTTCAGAGCAGAAAACACACACACACGCACTAATGAAACTTTAGTCTGTTGCCTCAGAAAATAAAGACCATATTTCTGTAAAAGTCGTAACATTTAAAACATTACAAAACTCCATCAAAGCCGTGTGAGTGGACGCGTGTAACACTGTAACAAATGTCACTTTTATTAAACGGGTACGTCTTTTATAGATTTAGTTATTTTTAATTTCCTTCTCAGACTCGGTTCATCATCCAGGCCGAGCGATCAGGAAAAAAACGTAAAAAATAATTATTAAACATTGACACAGACCGTACACCGAGTAGGAATGTACGTTAATATAAAGAAAAAAATTAAATGGTCACTATAGCAAATACAATGTGTTGTGTATAAACATGAAATAAGTGAATAGGCTGATCCTGTGTACACGCCCATCTTTGGTGGACGTTAATGAATAATTAATGAGTATGTAAATGAAACCGTCATGTGACAAAGATGATGTTGGGAACCCAGACATGTTCCTTAAAAACCTCTCGTCTTTTATTTATTTATTTTTGCGAGTCGGCTCCGTGTCTGATGGTTATTTTATAATGGGGTCTCGGGTCACATGATCTCGGAGCCACGGAATGAAGGTTGGGCCTAATTAACAAACTAAAAGTACAGGCTACGCAAAACGAGGTTCAAAAATGTATTATTTAGATGCGCGAGGCCGAGACAATAACGGTATCACTCATCATTTATATGAATATTCTTCTTATTTATTGTGTCCTTGTGTAAAGTCTGAATCCATTTTTAAATAAAGAGATAAGATGCTGTGACACACACACTCACACGTGTTCTGTCTTTGTTTTTTTTCCCTCAGTATGAAATTCTACTCTGTGTGCAAGATCACGACGATCCGGCCATCGACGTGTGTAAAAAGCTGCTGGGGAAATACCCCAGTGTCGACGCCCGCCTGTTTATAGGTAAGCTGTGTGTGTGTGTGAGTGTGAGAGAGAGAGAGCATTATTTATTAGCACTGAGGAAATGGAGGAGTCTCGTTCTCGGCTAGCAGTCATTCACGCTCTCTCTCTCGCCCCGGCTGCGCCCCAGAGAGAGGAAATTGATTTTTTTTTGCTCATTAAGAGCAGGAAGTAACTCTGTGCCCCACCCCCCCGTGTCGCACGAGGAACATCACAGCAGAAATTAGAAACGTCATCGCAAGATGGGAAACACGGCAGCGAGTTTGTGAGCAAAAAATGTATGAATGCTGTGAAAAGAGAAAGGGGCGGTCCTTATTATTTTATTTATATATTTATTTGCTTATTGTTTTATTATTGTTATTGCATATTTTTTTATTTGCAGTTTATTATTATTATTATTATTATTATTATTATTGTGTGTGTTTGTGTCTGCGGCTGTTTTAGGATTGTTCAGCACTTTGGTCAACTAAGTTTTTGATAAAAAATGAATTAGAGTTTGTGCGAGTGTCACATGATCACATGCTGATTGTACGCAGTGGGTCATGTGATCATCACAAGAGATTTGCGCTGCCCGTTAGCGTGTCTGAGATCTACTCACCCCGGGTTACACGGGAACATCACGGCCCGATTTGTTTTTCCATCGTTTGTGAGAAAAGTCTGCGGAGGGGAAATGAAAGAAAGAACAGAGAAGTGACGTGTGCCCTCTCTCTCTCTTTCTCTCGCGCTCTCTCTCTTTCTCACGCGCTCTCTCTCTTTCTCTCGCGCTCTCTCTCTTTCTCTTTCTCGCCCTCTCTCTCTCCCTCTCTTTTTCTCTCGCTCGCGCTCTCTTTTTCTTGCTCTCGCACGCTCTCTCTCTTTCTCTCTTTTTCTCTCTCGCTCTCTTTTTCTCGCTATCTCTCGCGCTCTCTCTCTCTCTCCGTCAGGTGGTAAGAAGGTTGGCATCAACCCCAAGATAAACAACCTCATGCCAGGTTACGAGGGCGCCAAATACGACCTGGTGTGGATCTGCGACAGTGGCATCCGAGGTAAGGCTGAACACGTGAGGTCGTGACGTGACCCCGCGGTACAGGAGTAGTGCAGCTACGCATTTATATTCATACGTTAGTGTTTATTTTAGTCAGGTTTAACTGTTGTTCAAGTAGAACCCTTTAAGGAACCTGAGAGCCTTTAGTCCTCCATGGAGAACTCATTTACTTAATCCTCCAAGTGGAACACTTTTTTAATAATCTATGAACCTTTTAGTCCTCCAAACTTAGTTCTACACTTCTTTTTATAGTCTACACACCCTCAGTAGAACTCCTCTAACAGCTAAAGTAGCATTCATCCCCAAAGTAGAACCTTTAGTACCTCGGGTTGAACGCATTTGGAAGCCAAAGTACCATTAATCCTCCAATTTAAGACCAAGAAAGCCTCGTTCTCCAACTAGGGTTATTTTAGATTTTGAACAACCTTAGTAGAGCTCATCTAGGAACCAAAGTAGTGTTCATCCTTCATTTTAAATAGGCTAAGTACACTTCCTCCAAAGAGAACTCATCTAGGAGTCTGAGAACTCCGTGTCCTCCAAGTGGAGTTAGTTAATAGTAAAAGAACCTTCATGTCTCAAAAAAATCCCTTGGTACCCTTCAGTTCACTTAGAAAACACAAAACCCTTAGTCTATTAAGGGTGTTCTTGAAAGATTAAGAACCCTTGGTTCTTTAAGTAGAGCCTTTTTCGTAGCATGAGTACCCTTAGTTTGCCAAGTGATACTCATCTAGAAGCGTAGTCGTCTAAATAAAGCACCTTCAGTGGACTACGAACTCTCGGGTTCTTCTGGAGGACAAAAAACTCTCTTGTCTAGGAGTCTAAGAACCCTTAGTCCTCTAAGTAAAGTTATTTTAGAGTTAAGAACCCTAACTAGTAAAAATGAATGGTATTGTTTTGCGTGTAATCAGTCAGCCAATCAGATCGCAGCGAGAGTAAGTGAGAACTGAGCGTGTCCGAGTGAAAGATCAGATGATGGACGCACACACATACCCGAGATGTTTTACTGAATGTTAACGCCGCGTGTTGTGTTTATCTGATGTCCCGCAGTCAGACCCGACACGCTGACGGACATGGCTAATCAGATGACCGAGAAGGTGGGTCTGGTTCACGGCCTCCCGTACGTCGCGGACCGCCAGGGTTTCGCTGCTACGCTCGAGCAGGTGAGTCCGAGTTGCGGCGGATTTGACTTTTAGCATGACTGAGCTAGTCACAGATCGCGCGGCGAGACTTCACTTCCTGTTTCAGCTTTACAAACCAGAGAGAGAGAGACCCAAATATAACCACTGTCACAGACAAGGATGGTGTGTGTATGTATGTATGTGTGTGTATGTGTGTGAAGCCGGATTGTCTGGTGCTGGTAGAGATGGTGTATTATTGTAAACAAATGCGTGCAGGTTTTTTTTCTTTGGGTGTTGATTGAATGATGTAACGCGACATTAGCGATGATTAGCTGCTAACTGATGCCACTCCCTCGCTTATAAACAAGACAGCGGATTATTAAACTCCTCGTCTCAGAGTGAGTCATCAACACGCGGGTAAAAACGAGAAGATGAATAATGTGGGTCATGAGGTCAGAGTGTGTCCGTGTCTGACTGCAGAAAGCGTCGAGTGATCCTCAGAACTGCTTCACGCGGACCGGCCATCACGCACTCGTAACAAAGCATAATAACCTGCATAATACAACGTAACACAGAATAACACAGGATCAGCGTGAGCTCCGTTTCCCTGTGACGAGACGTCCCCGTCTAGACGTGATTGGAGACAGAGACACCTGAAGTGTATTCCTCATGTCCAGTCCCTAATTTCATTCCATTTCCGATTCCAGGTTATTAAGGCTTTGATTTTAATCCAGGACGCCGGCAGAGTTGAAGTTGCTTCAAACACACCTTTAAGGCCACATTTTACTGCCAAAAACAAAACAAGTGATAATCAAAGGAAAAGTTATTTAAAACCAGAAGTGATGAGCAAACAGTGATGATGAAGTGACTCCTGAAAAAAGGAAGTAAAAATCCCAGTCTGACGGCATGGAGGAAAGAAACAGAGAAAAATAGACAATGAGGAAAGAAAGAACACTATTTAAAAATATATTTAAAAAAAATTAACAGATAAAAGAAGGATAGAAATGGAGAGGCTCCAGAGCATGTCTCCAAGTCTCTCTCTCCTGGTCTCTCTCTCTCTCTGAGCTCCTCTCTCTTGTCATCTGAGTCTCTCTCTCTTTTATTGTCTCTTTCCATCTTTGTCATTGTCTTTTTGTGTATATCTCCCTCTCTTTGTCTCTCAAGTCTTTTGTCCCTCTCTCTCTACCTCTGTAAGCATCTCTTCCTGTCTCTCTCTTTCTCCATTGATGTGTTTCTCAGAGTCTCTCTCCATCATTCTAAGTGTCTCTTGGCCTTTCTTTCTCATCATTCGTCTCTCTCTCTCTCTCTCTCTCTCTGAAGTCCATCTTTGTCATTGTCTGAGTATCTCTCCCTCTTTATGCATCTCTTCCTGTCTCTATCCCGTCTCTCTTTCTCTCTGTATTGTTGCCTCTGTCCGTCTCCCTCTGAGTATGTGTGTGTGTACGCTATGTGACTCAGTGGGCGTGTCCCTGTCCTGTCTCCCCTGCAGGTGTATTTCGGAACGTCACACCCTCGGTCCTACATCTCGGCTAACGTGACGGGGATTAAGTGTGTGACTGGGATGTCGTGCCTGATGAGGAAGGACGTCCTGGACCAGGCGGGCGGTCTCATCGCCTTCGCGCAGTATATCGCTGAGGATTACTTCATGGCCAAAGCCATCGCCGACAGGTCTGACGCCGTCTTTATTCGGACTCTCTCAATTTCCCGCCGTCGTCCCGCGGCGCTCCGCGTGAGACGCTCAGCTCCCTCTCTTCTGTCTTTCAGGGGATGGAAGTTTTCCATGGCGACGCAAGTGGCCATGCAGAACTCGGGCTCGTACTCCATCGCTCAGTTCCAGTCACGCATGATCAGGTACCGAGTCTCTCCTGCTGTCTCTCGTCCTTCTCCACGACGCCTTTTACTCACTCACAGAATTATTCCGCTTTTATTTTAAATACATTTATATCATCATCATTGGTAGTGTTGTAAATCCAAGTTCTTTTTATTGAGGTGTTTCTAAAAAAAAAAAAAACATAAAAAAAAAAAATTATCAGGGATCATATTTGCATATTTTGGGGGGCGGAGCTACATCTGTCATTAAATAAATTAATTTATCCAACATACTCCTCATTAAAGCTTGAGACACAAAATTTCAGCTGCAGACATCGAGCCGCGCGTTAAGCTATCGAGCCAAGAGAGCGCGACCGTAGCCAGCGTGAACTCCTAAGCAGATCTGGTTGTCATGGTAACATTGTAGTGATTTGTCAGAAAATACAACAATATTTAACCAGATCCGCTTAGCGTTAATAAATTCTAGTTTAGCTAGCAGTTAGCCAAGCGATTAGTGATGTTAAAAAATTTAAATATTAAATGTTATATCTATTAATATTCATATTTATTCATTTGTATAAATTATTCATAAATGATAAACGCTAAACAAACAGTTGTACATTTAACAGCCGGCAGCCTCATGTTTCACATCATCATTAGTATGTTTTATTTATTTTTATCTGTCTATCTGGTCCTGAGGGATTTTATACAGAGTCAGACAAAAACTGTATACACACTTCAGGAAAAGAAAAATAGTACGATGTATATTATATTAATATCATATACATCAATTTATAACAACAATATATAGCAGTACATTTAGTATTAAAATGTTTATACAAGTTTTTTTTTCCCCTGAAGTGGGTATAGATATCATGTACTTGATTCGTTAATTATTGCTTTGAGAATAAATGGATTAACAGAATTTATCAGTTTAGAGATTTTATTCTGACATTATTTAGATTGACACAGACCGTACACGGCTCTCTAACTGTTTATCACTCGTGTAAGAATGAACGTTAAAATGAAGAAGAAAAAAAATGGTAAGTACAATGTGTTGTGTATCTCAGTGCCACAGAAGGGAGGTTGGGCCTAATTAGAATAATAAAAGTACTTCCACTAAAATAAACGTGTGCGGTGATGATATTGCGATGATTGATGATGATTTCCAGGCTGTTGGTTGGCTGAAAGGTTTGGCCAATAGGAAACCATGGAAAGGTTAGGTTATAATTAACACGAGTCTGTAATGACGATGTTGAACAGTTGATTAGAAACGCTTGTGATGCTGACTGTGTGTGTGTGTGTGTGTGTGTGGTCGCTGCAGGTGGGCGAAGCTGCGGATCAACATGCTCCCCGCCACCATCATCGAGCCCGTGTCCGAGTGCTTCGTGGCGAGTCTGATCATCGGCTGGTCGGCTCATCACCTGTTCCGCTGGGACATCATGGTGTTCTTCATGTGCCACTGTCTCGCCTGGTTCATCTTCGACTACATCCAGCTCCGAGGAGTTCAGGTAACCACGACGACAATCTTTATTTATTTATATATATATATATATATATATATATATATATATATGACCTTAAATGCCGACTTTCTGTAAGCTGTTAAGGTCTTAACGACCATTCCACAGGTGCATGTTAATTAATTGATT